>APFE030330524.1:0-63880 GCA_000404065.3 Pinus taeda
AATCTTTTCCCGACTCGAAAATTCATGAACAGAAAAATAACCCTCTAGCAAATTTAACCATTTATCTACAGCATCTGCGTCTATCTGACCCTCGAATATGGGGATTTCAAAATTTACTTGTACCTTAAAGGGCGCGGCATTTCCAGAGTAGCTGTTGGAAGCCGATGCGTCGCTTTTGGGAAGCTGCTGAAGGATTTGGGAAAAGTTGTCCATCATCGCGTTCCGTTGTCGCTCGAGGGCTTCTTCGAGCAAGATTTTGATAGGATCTCCTGCTCCCTCATCTTTCTTCTCATCCGCCATGGGAGGCCGTCGGGATTTGCGAGGATAGTCTTGCAAAGGTTTGACCAGCTCAAGCCCTAACTCCTTATATCCCGACCTCGTTGGGGACATGCAAAGAAAAACAGAGAAAAAGTAGACCGCTCTGATACCACTGATCTAGACTTAAACAGGAACGCAACAAATTACAGAGATAACCATATATACGAAGATGCAGCGGAAATAATACTTCATTTCATTAATGGAAATAAACCAGCTAGGGCGATGGCAGCTTATCTCTGAGAAGAGATGTGTGGCTACATGCCTCTGAACTATGTTACAATGAGGCTCGAAGGCCTATTTATCATTGAGAAACAATGGAAAACCGTTCACATTCCAAAACCTGACCCTAGAAGATGAAACGCCAAATTGTGGGCCCCGTTTTTGGGTAAGTTGGTACATCAACTTCCCAGGGTCGCGATTGGTCGTATTATCTCCGTTTGATGCGCATGATAGCCCGTTGGAAAGATATCTCCGAGGAATACGACGGAAAAGATGATTTTTAGTCAGAACGGCTCCAGAAGTTCAGGACCCGAAAAACTGCTAAAAATAGTAAACTGTGCTATAATTAAGGAAACTGAAAAAACTGAAAGAAGCCCTAGAGGGGATCCAAATGGAATTAGCGGGTGGCCACCAATATTGACTTGGATCAGAAACTGAGCAAATTGATCGTGCATGCCAGTATCAATTTGGGCAGACCAGTCTTCAAGGACCAAAATATCCTTTGAACAGTGGACTACCCCCATATGGAAGGTAGTATGTTTTTTCATTGTTCTCTCCTAGAGAACAACCATATGAGAGTTTACAACAAAATTCAGGTGAAACTAGAATTACATCGAGCGGTTGGGTACCAATACTGTCTCAACAACAAAGGGTTGTATATTCAATAAATGAACACAACCTATGTCGAATATTCCCACCACAGCTGCTATTGTGATTGTGTTGCAAGCACAAGCACTGCCTGTTGTGTGTCAACCTCAAGTCTCTCAGGTTAAAATACAATAGCCTCTTGTCTCCACGGCTCAATCACAACCTCAGGTTAGTGCTTCCTTACTTGGAATGAATCAGGCTCATACAGGTGTTATCGCCCCACATCTTGGTCAGTCTTCTAGTGTTGGGCAACAACAAATGGTCCAAAAACCATGGCTGGTGCAATACCAACAACCGCAATTCTAGCAAACGTACCGAGAACCTGAGCAACAAGGATTTGTAGGTAATGGACAACCACATTTTCAAAATGGTTATCAACAACCTTACTATATTGGTTATGTCCAACAACCTTATCAAAGTTACCAGGATCATATACATTATGCTGGTATGCAAAGACCTGCTACTCAGGCGATTCCATCTTATCCTAGGTATGCTTCACCTAACTTGAATTAGCATTTTCCTTTCGTAGAAACTCTGGAATTACTAGATTTGAATCGACTCACAAATGATCCAATTGCATATGCCCCTTGGTGACTAGAAATTCCTCATAAACTTCCATCTGATATTCCTAAATTCAATGGAAATCTAGGTGAAGATCCATCAAATCACGTAATGACTTTTCATTTGTGGTGCTCATCTAACACCCTAAATGATGATTCCCTCGCCTTTTTCAGAGAACGCTAACTGGTCCAGCAGCGAAATGGTATATTGAATTACCTAGAGCTTCATTTTATAACTTCAATGCCCTTGCCACTACTCTTCTAACCCAATTGTAGTTACCCATAAGGTATGAAACAGGGAGAAAACTCCTTACCAACTTTAAACGGACAACAACCACTCACATATTTGATCATATTCATGAGTGGCGACGTCGTCGATGAATGGTAAAGATGTATGTTCCTGATCAGCTTTGAGCTAAGTGGTTTATTAAGTCCCTATTACCGTCTATAACTAAGGATGTGGCAAAAGGAGGATTTTTCATTGAAGAGCAAGTCATTGCTCGTGCCCAATATTTAGACTTGATCTATACTCAGTTGGGCACACTCTACGATAAAATTCCTGACACTCCCAGACTAGAAGTTTCCATTCCTCCCCCTCCTAAATCAAACAGGGACTCTCATGCTGGTGATGGCATGATTGGTACCTCAAGCACGAAAATTGCAAAGGCTCCATCTAGTAAAGCCCTTGTAGTTTCTAGTCAAAAAGTAAATGACAAACCTCTTGCCTCGGAGATTAATGTTGTGTCATCCAACAAGGGTGAGAATCCAAAGCAACTAAGGCGCAAGAAGAAAGGGAAAATAATAAGAAGAAAAAGGAAAATTCAACTCCTAAAAAATCTTCTGAAAACCCTACTGGGCAAAAGAAACCTCGTGTTCCATGTTACATATGTAATGAGGAGCATTGGATGAAAGATTGTCCACATCAAGCTGAGGTCGCGAAATTTTTAAATACTTCAAGTACCTCAGCGATGTTGATTGATCCGTTTCCAAACCCAGAAACTAATCTAGTTTCTATCGATCATGCTTCCACATCCCAAGTGCTTATGCTATCCATCTCAAAATAGCAAAATGATCATTTGATATCAACAAGAAACAAAGATTATGGGAATCCACCATCATCAAACAACAAGGCTACAGATCAACCTAGTAGTTCGATGACGAATTTGCCAGAACTTGTTCTACCCATCATTCCTGAATTAACTAGAAAGCCGCCAAAGGAGTAGTACATAAGTCGACATTTAATCCTCGTGCTCGAGCTACAAAGAATTATAATATAGTGGAGGATCTAGCTCAATCGCCATCTGCTATGTCGACACTTGAAGTACTACAGAATTTCCCCTCCCAAAAGCAGGCTTTGTTATCAGCAATAAGTGGGATTGATCCAGTGGATTCCAATCTTGTGGCCTTTAACCATAAAGGATACGCACCTCAGTTATCGGCCCAACTCGCTTTCCTTATACAGGTAAAAGCCCTCAATAAAACTGTTCATTGAATGATAATTAACGAGGGGGCATCCACTTGTATTATGTCAATAAGTTTCTAGAAAAGTTTAGGTTCACCACCCTTGTCACGATCATCAACGACATTAAAAGCATTTGATGGAAGAACATACATGCCGTATGGGATTTTAAGTAACTTGCAAGTTCAACTAGGGGGAAAGACAGTAGAAATTGAAGTTGAGGTCATTGATGGAAACCTTGGCTACAATAACTTACTAGGAAGGCCCTGGATTTATGCTATTGCTGCCATTGTGTCTACATATTTTAGAAAGATTTCATTCCCCTTCCAAAGTGGAATTAAAATCATTGACCAATTAACCTTTTTCCCCAATAGTTCACAAGCTACTGGAAGCATTCCATTGATCGATGGAAGTTCTCAATCACTTCAAAATGTCGAAGTAGGTCTCCTAAAAGACCCTTCCTTAATGGGTACTTTTTCCCTCCCACCTCCAACTGATCTGGTGGAAGTGGCCACAGTGGAAACCTGTCATATGGTTTCTTCCACATCATCTAAGATTAAGAACAACTCTGACCATTTTGATAGTGTGGATCATTGCGAGGTGTTGCCCCCAAGCCCCATAGAATCTTTGTAGCAATCAATTTTCTGGGCTTGGGTGGTAGACCCAAAGCAACACTCAACGAGTGTTTGGATAGATAGGTCTCTAGAGTATGGTACCTCTTCTGATCCTTGGTCTCATATATGTGTTATAGACAAAGGAATCATCCATTCAATGATGATAGGAGAGATGTCATGGGAAGATTACCACCATCGTTCCCACCTTCAAGATAACAATGAAGATTATTCAAGTGACCTTAATCATCCTTCAGTTTTTGATTTTCTATCAAATACTATAAATACAGTCGATTCTGAGCGAAATCTATCCAATATTGAAGAAACTATTTCCATTAATATCTCGACCAAACCTAATGTTATAGAGAATATTCATGTTGGCAAATATTGTTCTCCATCAGAATTGGAAATATACTGCACTCTCTTTTGTGAATTCAGAGATGTCTTTGCATGGTCATATGAAGAAATGCTAGGCATTGACTCAAGAATTGTTGAACATGAAATCAAGATGTATCCAGATGTCAAACCAGTATGACAATGGCTTCGACCTATTCACCCGAAGAAAGCCACTGTCATAAAGGCAGAAGTTCAAAAACTTTTGCATGCTAGTTTCATTTACCTTGTTCCTCTAACTGATTGGGTATCGAATATTGTTCCTGTAATGAAAAAGCAAGGAAAAATTAGAGTGTGTGTCAATTATAGGGATGTAAATCAAGCATGTCCAAAGGACAACTATCCTACATCCTTCATCGACCAGATAATTGATGAATGTGCCGGATGCGAAATCTTTTCATTCATGGATGGATTTTTCAGGTACAACCAAATCAATATCCACCCACAGGACCAGTCGAAGACTGCATTTATATGTCCGTGGGGCACATTCGCATATCGTAAATTACCTTTTGGTTTGAAGAATGTAGGGGTGACCTTTTAGAGGGCGATTAACTATGCCTTTCATGACATCAAACACATCATTCAACTGTATCTCGACGATCTACCGGCTCATTCACGAAAGCAGACTGATCATCTGCCGCATTTGAGAGCCATATTTCTACGTTGCCGACACTACAAGATACGACTCAATCCTCACAAATTTGTGTTTTGTGTTGGTTCTGGTCAATTACCTGGTTTCGTAGTTTCTAAGGACAGGATTCGACTCAACCCATTTAAGGTTCAGGCAATCGTTGACATGCCTCCACCTTCAAATTTTCTACAGATTCAGAAACTCCAAGGGAAAGCTAACTTTCTGAGGAGGTTCATTCCACATTATGCCGAACTCGCTAAAGGTTATATTCATCTGTTGAAAAAAGGAGTACCCTTCCACTGGGACTAGGTTGTGCAAGCTTTCTTTGACGCTTTAAAAAGTTCCCTGATAAAAGCATCATTAATGTATGCTCCTAAATATCAAAAAGACTTTAACCTGTATCTCGCTACTACAGATACGACCATCGCCATGGTTTTAGTGCAAGAAGATAATGGAATAGAACATCCTATATATTATTTAAGTCGTAACCTTAATGATACAAAAAGCAAGTACTCTTATGTTGAAAAGTTGGCTTTAGCAGTTGTTCAACTAGTACAGAGATTTCGACACAATATTCTCTTTTGAAAAATTACCATTGTGTCAGATTGCAACCCTATGACCTACATTCTGTCATGTCAATTAATAGGGGGCAAAAATTCCAAATGGATAGCCATTTTGCAAGAGTTTGATATGGAATTCACCAAATCCAAATCAAAGAAGTCTCTCGTCTTCGTGGAGTTACTTTGTGACCTCCCATCGTCGTCCAATGATTTAACATCTAAAGCATCAATCGTGGATGAGACTCTGTTTCAGATATCGTTAAGCAATCCGTGGTATGGAGATATACTGGCCTATCTCCAAACCCAAACTTTTAGGCCTAACACCTCTCGATCAGAATAGTGGTGTATTCGATACCAAGCCAAGAATTACCTGATAGTTGGTGATACACTTTACCATTGTGGTGTCGATACATTCTACGAAGGTGCCTCATGCATGAGGAGGCGGAAAAAGTCCTGAATGGCAGTCATTCAGGTGCATGTGGGGTTACCTATCTGGTTATGCTACTGCACAAAATATCTTATGAGCTAGTTACTTCTAGCCCACTATATTCAAAGATTGCATAATTGAAGTCAGAAGTTGCCATGCTTGTCAGATTTTTGATCGCAAAACTAGATTACCTCCTACATCACTACATCCAGTAGTTGTTTTTGGGCCATTCGCTAAATGGGGCATAGATTTCATGACATGTAACCCCACCTCGGGTGGGGGGCATGGGTATATTATATTATTTGTCGACTATTTTACAAAATGGGCTGAGGTGATGCCTACATTAAACAACAACGGTGAAACGGCTGCTCTTTTCTTTTTTAATCATGTAGTCTCTAGATTTGGTGTCCCACAGGCTATAGTCACATATCATGGGTCACATTTTCACAATCACATGATGGTTGAATTTATGCCAAATTAGGACTGTCCCATGATAGTTCTACTCCATAATATTCGTAGGCTAATGGATAGGTTGAGGCAATCAACAAAGTCCTTAAGTGCATGCTGCAAAGAATGATTGGAGTCTAAAAATGGAACTGGAATTTAATATTGTACTCATCTTTGTGGTCATATAGCACTTCGGTGAGAAATGTGACCAGATTTACACCCTTTCAGTTGGTGTATGGTCTGGAAGTTGTCTTACCAATTCAGTGAAAAATCTCATCTCTCAGATTCGCAATTGATCTACTTCCCGAAACTTCGGAAGAAGAGGCTTGTTTCTTGGAACTAATCCACCTTGATGAAACCCATTGTGATGCCGCATTGGCTAATGAAGCACATAAGAAATGCGTCAAGATGCAATTTGACAAAAATGTCAAGCCCTATGTCTTCTCGGAAGGTGACTTGGTCTTTCTTTACAATCACAACTCTTACAAATTGGGGGCAGGTAAGTTCGAACCATTATGGATGGGCCCCTACATTGTTAAATGAGTATTGACAAAAGGAGCCTACGAGCTGGTCGATTATGATGGGATTCCTCTGTCGCAGCCCCGTAATGGGTTGTATCTTAAACGTTACTATTCTTGATTAAGTGTAGTACACTTATTGTATATATGATTTTGTTGCATTTTTGTTTTCTTTTAGAGATGTCATTTTGGTTAGATAATCCACTTCGCTTTTGTTGTAGATGTCAGAATTTTTGGAACCATTTGTTGGGTATGCTGATATAGCTAGTCATAGTAGGCGGAACCTGTCCTCTGCGGCCTGGGCCATTTTTGCTCCAAGCGGTGAGTTAGTGAGTTTCAGGGGGATATGTTTTGGTCGATCAACAAATAACATTGCTAAGTATAGCACGTTGATTGAACTTCTCTCTGATGCCATTTCACATGGCATACACCGAATTTTTGTCAGGCTAGATTCATAGCTCGTCATTCTACAACTTACTAGCATTTATTCCATTCAGAACCAAGCCATGTATCGCATGTTCCTAAGAGTCAGGATTTTGGAAAGACAGCTTGATTCCATTCAATATCAACACATTTCTAGAAACTTAAACACGTTAACTGATTCATTAGCAAACTATGTGTTAGATAGACATTTGCAGCATTTGTAAAGAAAGAATTTTAATTTAACACTTGCATCAAGATTGCATAACTTAACCAAAATAAAACTCCGAAAATAAAAAAATATATAACTGTTTTGTAGCTTTTACAAAATGTGTTGTGTCTAAGACAAAATCAGTCATATGACTAAGAAACTCAAAACATGGATGCAGGGAAGCATCCTAGAGTAATGATGCTGGTGAAAACATGTCACCACTTGTGCAATCATGCACAAGAGCCTAGTCCATCGACTCGGCAGGCTAGTAGTATGGCGCTGTAACCTCAAAGGTAACTCATCAATCCTGAAATCCTGAATACCAAGAGTGATGCCCTTGATCTGATCCTGCAGCTCTGCCAGGGTCTCCAATATGTCCATATTCCACAGGATGGCCCTCCCTATAGCCTCTCTTGCTGGAGCATCATCTGTTGCCTGCAGGTGTACTACTGGTCATACTGGTCCAATATATACAAACACATATGAGTTTGATTAGTCTTGGTAACATTTAAAAACATAAAAAGATTATAAAATTGATAAAAAAAGATATGTTCGAATCATTTTACCTAGAGCACTCCATTGCTTTCCAACTGGTAATGCCAAATCCGGGTCACCTCGGAAATCCATCCCGACATATTGATTCCCTGCAAAGACCATCTCCTGATGGTAGAACCACTCGAAAAAGGCATCAGAGAAGGAAATTTGTCACTGACTGGCATGTTTGGCCATAATATCAACCCAGCTTTACATTCATGGTTCCCCCGGTGCTGGCAATCCTAGTGAAATTTATTGAGGCTACATCAGTGGAATCCTCTCCAAGGCAAAAGTAGGAAATATGGAACCATAACCAAAATTCTTGGTTCTTCCATTCTTTACTTTGGAGAGTTGTTCTTTTATGATAGGAAGTACTACCTCACACAAATTGAACACCTTCGATTCCAGGCATTCCAAGGAATACTGCATGTAAGATCTGTTTGCCAAATGCAAAGCTGCGCCACTAGCCAATCTAGAAAAGGTAAATAAAATGGCCCTGAGGGGCCGATTAGTGACATCCTGGATATTGATTTTTCCATCTCTGCTAGGCTGAGATACATCTCTGTAGAACTGACAAATATAATCTTTCACGGTTTCACCCGCACGAGCGAATCCTGAAATTGAAAGAGGGGCACCACGCCTCGACAACCCCGTCAGAAAGTAAAGGCCCTCGACTGTCAATGGAATGGATTTACCTCTAATCTGGAATACCTGGTCAATTAGGTCCCAAGCATCGAGAAAATAGTGCAACAAACTGATTTGTTGCCTCATGCTGGATATGCGGAAGAACTTCAACAAGCCATAGTTTCTTAATGCAACAACTGTGCCTGGGTCATGTAAATAAATCATGTCCTCTGCTTCATGTTCGCATTCACGCCATGTGATGACCATCTTGATCTGAAAAAAATCTGAACTGCAAACAAAAGATGAATTAGGATCCAATTTTGAGCAAAAAAGGCAAAATTTTGATGAAAAATCACTGTGTAAAGATGCCCTTCTGCGCCCATCGCACCCTACCTTTGAGTAAGGTGGGATGCATATTGACTGACCAGTTGGTAGCTCAGTATGAATCACACCTTTCGATACTGGCAAGGTGCGATGATTGGGGAATGAGATCTTCAAACCCCAAGGGTCCAAAAGTGTGAAAAAGCATGGTCAGAATCGAACAAGGATGGAATGAAGATGAAGAGCTCAGGGTTAGCTCCTACCTGGTCCTGATGGAACAGAGAATAGTCCACCAAATCTCTCGAAATCAACTAGTGTAATTTGAGGAGGGAAACCACTCCAGAGCTCCAAAATCCCAAATTTGAAATAGAATGATGAAAATGAAAGGCAAAACTACTTTTATGATTACTATTCACGCACTTCAAGCAAAATGTTAGTTTTAACTCATTTTTCATACCTATATATGTATTTCTAATCAGTTTGATGGAGTGATTGAGGAGGTTGAATAACCGACGAAAGAATAGGATGTGCTAAGTAGTGAATTAAACATTTTGACCACAAACTGAGCATATGTTATCATATGGTTCAAGCTCATTAAAAAATGAACCTACCCATGAGCAATGTTATCGAATGGTTCAAGCTCATTAAAAAAATAAACCTACCCTTGAGCAATGTTATCGCATGGTTCAAGCTCATTAAAAAATAAACCTACCTTTGAGCATAGTTCCCCACAGTTCAAGCTCGTTAAAAAATGAACCCACCTTCGGTAAATAACCTTTGTGATTGCCATGCTATTAGCCTTTTGAGCCTTGGTTGTGTTCTTGCCATCACCTCCATATTTTTGGCCGATCATATGCTTCCACTTGATTGTTTACCCTTTTGAGGAACAACTGCAATGAGTGGTCCTGTTATCCAACCTCTTCACATCACCTTGTTTTGAGAAGTTCCAAGCTTACCCGGAACTAGTTGCTACCCTAAATACCACTCATGCCTAAAAAATGAGCCTTCTTTAAACTCTTTTCAGACTCATTAAATATGAAAAGATTGTCAAGCTACTCGCCTTTCTGTTATGAAATTATATATTACAGAGCAATGGAACACATAAAATATTGCAGAAATATAAACACAGAAAACACATAAAACAAGAGAGACATGGGGATTAAAAACAAAAAAACCCGATTGGGTTTTTCACCCAGTTTGGCTATGTCCACCCCGAACAACCATTCCTTCCTTCTTTATCCAACAAAATAAGAGACACAACCTACAACAGATCCGCTGTAATATCCTCTATTTTCTCTCACAGTCTCACCTCTCTGCTTCTCGCTCGAATAATACACACCTATTACACAGACTCAATACAATGCCCTCATACAAAGAGAGGGGTTTCCTTCTAGGGAAAAAAACCCTAAACTAAACATAATTTCTACCATCAGATCATCTGCCTAATGAACGGAATAGATTGACTAGAAATTACTATATTTTTACAAGGCAATTTTACATCTACTTTTAGCTTCAGGGGCGCTACCCCTGAACCCCCGCCAGGGGACCGCTAGCCCCCGAACCCCCCAGGTGGGGGGGGATCGACCCCCCCCGAACCCCCATGGGGGGGACAAGTCCCCCCCACACCCCTTCATGTGGAGGGGTGTACAAACTTCCTAGGGTATACATCTCGCTGAAACAAAGACTTCTGAACAATCATGCTCCACACACAACAATCTCCCACTTTGAGAATGATTGTTGCAACTCCACCATTGCTTCATTTACTAGACAATGACTCCTCTTTGGAGCTGGTTGTTTCTCATCTTCATCGTCATCCTTGAAGACCAATTGAAACTGAGCATATTCTTAGTTTCTCCCTGGTTACAACTTTTGTTAGCATATCTGCAGGATTCTGGCTAGTGTGTATCTTTTCCAGCTTTAACTCTCCATCTTCCAACACTGATCGTATGAAATGGTACTTGAGCTGTATGTGTTTAGTCTTGGAATGAAATGTTGAGTTCTTTGTAAGATGAATGGCACTTTGGCTATCACTGTATAATGTGCCCATTTCATGCTCCTTACCCAATTCACACATAAACCTTTGTAACCAAATCATTTCTTTACTAGCCTCTGTAGCAGCAACATACTCTGCTTCTATTGTTAAAAGTGAAACAACACTTTGGATATTTGAAACCCAACTAACAACTATTCCACCAATAGTAAATACATATCCTGTAGTGCTCCTCTTGTTATCTCTATCACCTGCCATATCTACATCAACATATCCCTATAGAGAAATGTTTGAACCACCAAAGCATAATGCTCGATTTGTGGTACCTTTCAAATATCTAAGAATCCATTTCACTGCCATCCAATGTTCCTTTCCTGGATTGTTCATGTACCTGCTTACAACTCCCACTGCATGTGCAATATCAGGCCTTGTGCAGACCATTGTATACATTAAGCTTCCAACTACTAGTGCATATGGAACTTTAGACATATAATCCATATCTTCTTGGGTCTTTGGGCACATATCCTTACTAAGTTTGAAATGGCTAGCAAAAGGTGTACTAACTGGTTTTGCATTGTGCATATTAAATCTTTTCAACACCTTTTGTATGTACTCATTCTGAGACAATGTTAACTTGCGATTTTTCTTGTCTTTAGTGATTCTGATACCAAGGATTTGTTTTGCAGCTCCCAAATCCTTCATTGCAAATGAATTTTCCAATTTTCTTTTGAGCACATCTATTTCCTGCATGTTAGATCCTGCAACAAGCATGTCATCTACATACAATAACAATATAATATAGCTGCCATCATTTTGCTTTTTTAGATAAACACAATGATTACAGTGACATCTAGTATAACCTTGTTCAGACATTAACTTGTCAAATTTTAGATACCATTGCCTTGGAGCCTATTTTAAGCCATATAAGCTCTTCTTCAACCTGTACACAAGTTTCTCCTTCCCTTTCACTCCATATCCTTGTGGCTGCTGCATATATATCTCTTCCTCCAAATCCCCATGGAGAAAGGTTGTCTTTACATCTAATTGCTCAAGATGCAAATCTTCAGCTGCTACTAGACTTAAAATAGTTCTGATTGAAGTCATTTTAACAACAGGAGAAAATATTTCATCAAAATCAATACCTTTCTTCTGTCCAAATCCCTTCACCAAAAGTCTAGCTTTATACCTTTGTTTTCCTCCATCTTCTTCCTTTAGCATGTAAACCCATTTATTCTTCAATGTAGTTTTTCCTATAGGCAACCTGACTAAGTCCCAAGTCTGGTTATGCATTAAGGAGTCCATCTCTTCTTCCATGGCTACCTCCCACTTCTTCCTACTTTCCACCTGTATTGCTTCTTCATAACGTTCGGGTTCACCAGAACCAGTCAACAATAAATAATATAATGAAGGAAAGTATCGTTCAGGGGGTCTAATTATCCTCGTAGATCTTCTAACACCACTTTTAGGTGTTTGGGGTACCTGTTACTGTTGTGGTGGTTGCTGTTGTTGTGGTTGTTGATTATTATTATTTTCAGGAACCTTTACTTTTTCAGTGATTTCATCAAGGACTGCGTATTCCTTGTTTTCTTTTTCCTGTTTCTTTTCCTACAACTGATTCTTATACAAGACCTGTTCATTGAATATTACATCTCTACTCCTAATGATCTTGTGATTTTCGTAATCATATTAGAAATAACCAAAATCATTAACACCATATCCAATAAAGGCACATTTCTTTGACTTTGCCTCAAGCTTTGTTCTATTTTCTTTATCAATATGGACAAAGGCATCACAACCAAAAGGCTTTAAAAAAGAGTAATTTACCTTTTTACCTGTCCATGCTTCCTCTGGAACACTACCATCCAAGGAACTTGAAGGCCCTCTATTTATTAGATAAACAACAGTATCTACAACATCTACCCAAAATTGTAAAGGCAATCCTACATGCAATCTCATGCAACATGCACGCTCCATGATTGTTCTATTCATCCTTTCTGACACACCATTTTCTTGTGGTGTTCTTGGAACTATATTCTCTCTACGAATTCCATGCTCTGAACAGTACCTATCAAACTCTTTGTTGCAATATTCACCTCCATTGTCTAATATAAGACACTTCAATTTCTTTCTTGTCTCAATGTCAACCAAAGATTTCCATTTCTTGAAAATATCAAATACATCAAATTTATTCTTAATACAATAAATCCAAGTTTTTCTAGTTGCATCATCAATAAAAGTAACATAATAACGAGATCCACCGAGAGATGATACATGAGTAGGTCCCCATACATCTGTATGCACAAGCTCTAATTTTTCGCTCTTCTTTTCTTTCCCAACTCTAAGAAATCTGACTCTCTTTTTTTTTCCATAAATGCAATTCTCACAGAAGTCCAAATCAACATTTTTCAAACATGGCAACAAATTCCTTGAGTGAAGAATCTTCATCCCCTTTTCGCTCATGTGTTCGAGCCTATGATGCCATAATGCTGCCTCTGCACCTTTGGAAGTTAAAGCATTAACAGAGTTAGAAATACCATTGCATAAATACAATGTACCAACCTTTTCATCTTTTGCTATTACCAGGGCTCCTTTGGTGACCTTCCAAGCTTTATCTGTGAAAGTTGTCACACAACCTTCACTGCCTAACTTCCTTGTTGAAATCAAATTTTTCTTTAGATCTGGAACATGCCTTACCTCCTTTAGTAGCCATTGGTTTCCATTCTGCTGTTTTACAAGAACCTTATCCATTCCAACAATTTTATAGGGTTTATCATCACCGAAACGAACTTGTCCAAAATCTCCTTGAACATAGTCATGAAAGTATTTCTTATCAGGTCTGGCATGGAATGAGGCCCCTGAATCTACCACCTAGTAATCAGTAATATTTTCAAAAGAAAGAATCAAGGCATCTTGTAACACCTCACTTGTCACATTTGGTTCGTGATTGTTTTCTTGCTGTGCATCTCCTTCCTTTCCCTTCCGAGATCTACAGTCTTTCTTTAGGTGTCCTTTCTTTCTGCATTTCCAACACACTATCCCTGATCTGGACTTGGATCTGCCTTTCCTTGATTTACTGTGATATCCTAAGCTCTTCCCTCTTTCCATTTTTCTTCCCCTAGACTATGCACTCAAAGCATTTCCCAATGTCTCACTGGAGCTTTTCCATCACATTTTGTTGCTAAGGATAGCACCGACAACATCATCAAAATTTAAAGTACTAGATCCATAAACAGAGTGACTAATGGCCATTACTAAACCATTCCAATTTTTTGGTAATGATCACAAGAATAAAAGAGCTCTAACTTCATCATTAAAGTTTACCCCTATAGAACATAACTAACTTGTAACAGTATTAAAATCATTTAAATGGTCTGCAACAGATCCACCTTCCAACATCTTCATATTAAATAACCATTTCATAAGAAATACCTTGTTTGAGCAGAGGGTTTTTCATATAGTTTCTCCAACGCCTTAATCAAACCCTCTGTCATTGTTTCCTTCAAAATGTTGAAGGCGATCGACGCTGCGAGGCATAACCGTACTATTCCGAGTGCCTTTCTATCGAGAAGGTTCCATTCTTCATCTGTCATACCCATCGGCATCTTTGTTTTTCCACCCATTGGTAGGTACAAATCTTTTTGATACAGATAATCTTCCATCTGCATCTTCCACAACGAGAAGTTTTGGTTGCTAAATTTCTCAACCATAAACTTACCATCTTCCACCATTGCTCTCACTCGAACTAGGAGCCCTTCTTTCTTGCGAGTTTATTAGTCAAATAGACCTTCGGCTCTAATACCAGTTGTTAGAAAAATTATATATTACAGAGCAATAAAACACATAGAATATTGCATGAATTTAAACACAGAAAACGCATAAAACCAGAGAGACACAGATATACATGGTTCACCCAGTTTGGGCTACGTCCACCCCGAACAACCAGTCCTTCCTTTTTATTATCCAGCAAATTGAAGAGACACAACCTACAACAGATCCACTGTAACATCCTTTGTTTTCTCTCACAATCTCACCTCTTTATTTCTCACTCGGAGAATACACATCTATTACATAGCCTCAATACAATTCCCTTATACAAAGAGAGGGGTTGTGTTCTAGGGCAAAAAACCCTAAACTAAACATAAGTTCTACCGTTAGATCATCTGCCTAATGAACGGCCCAGATTGACTAGAAATTACTATACTTTTACAAGGCAATTTTACATCTATTTTTTAGCTTGGGGGCACTGCCCAGGACCCCCGGCGGGGGGGACCGTTGGCCTGGACCCCGTAGCCCGGGGGGGGGGGGGGAGGGGGTCAAGTCGCCCACAGCCCCCACGTGGAGGGTGTACAAATTCCTAGGTATAATCCAGTTGACCAAAGACTCTAAATAATCATGCTCCACACCCAACAAAATTTAATTTTAATATAATTCACTATAAATAATTTTTTGTGTAAGTCAGAAGAAGTATATTAATTCAATATAAATATTTGATTATATATAACAAAATATTATTTTATTAGTTTGATGTATTCTTCATCTAAATATTTAATTTTTTCAAAATTTGACTTGAAAAACATTTTAAGAATCTTTTTTTTCAAAATTGGGTGTTGAATATAGCCCTTTAAAATTATTTAGGATCTCTTCATTGGTTTCTCTATTTACGCTGGTGCCATGATCAGATTCTCCATATTTTCCTAATGATGACGATGAACCACACTAGACAGTTTGAAACTCGTCGATGAATTATCTCTAATGTGATTTCTTCGAAAATATTTCAACACATAAGATAGCCGTAGTCTAACTAGCCGGAGGAATTGCCTAGAAAGTTATGGAAATTCTGGTCATAATTAGAGAAAATCTGGCAAGGGTTTTTGTAAATCCAAGTTATAGTTGTTAAACTTCAAAATTTTAGGTTTCCTAGATGTTTTTGATGGTGTTGAATCCATTTCGACCATCAAAAACACGATTCAAACACTGCCTCTACAAGATTTTTTGAAATTTGTTTGCCTGGATTCTGGTCACTTTTGCCCGTCTGGGAAATTCCTCCGCCTCAATGGATGACTGAAACCTAAATTCGGTCTTTCTATTTATATTTATTTCTTTCTATCAAGAGAAAATGAATCAGAAAACTTTTGTTATGTAAAGAGAATCCCAACATTATATTTATCTTAAAATGTTTATATTTAATTTATTTTTGAAGAAATTATATTTAAGTAGCTTAATATATCCTAGTAAATGTATCTCAAAATGTTTTCTATTAAATTTGTATATTGTGGACGTTAAAATAATTTTCTTTCTTTCTTTCTATAATAATATGTTTTTAATTTTGTCATATATAAATATAGAGAGTGTTATTTAATTATAATATATTTTAATTTTTTTTTAATTAATATTGTTTATAATTTGTTATTGGCAAAGATAAACAATTTAATAATAGTTATAGGGTTTTTTTTATTATTATATGAAGATCGAATTAAACTACACACAATTTGGGACATGAGAAGTATTTACATTCTAGCTCCAGAACCCTTATATGTGGTTTTGTATTGTGACACATGGCAAAACAATCACAATGTGAGAGATGTAAAAATAATTAAACATACTATCTAATTGCAATGAAATGTGACTATCTTAATATAATTTAATTTGAAATTAAGGATAATGACCAAACAAGAAAATAGATACAACACACAACTATCCTAGTCTAATTCAACTTGAAATTAAGGATAATGAGACAAGCAAATAGATACAACATATTACTTATTATTGACTAAACAATTCCAATACAAGTGCAATGGATATCATAGTAGTTAGTGCAATTGTAGAAAAGTCAATAATCATCACAACTAATACTTGTTCATTCCATTGAGAAAGTAGGGATATTGATCATCAAACGAAGGAGTCCATTAACAATCAATAAATGCACTCACACCACATATGTACTCTCCTCTGGATTTACAAGATTTTTGATATTATAAAAATTATGAAGTAAAAGTTACCCAAAGTCATCGTTTATGTCATTTTCCATTCTCTTCCAAAAAAAATAAGTCCTTTCTTAGGGATTAGATTACAAAGGTAACTACCCATGATACTTATTAATTTCCCTAAGGGAAATTACTAGTATTCATCTTCTCACTTTGTCTCACTCTAATATAACATGGAAAATTGTTTATAATTTCAAAACATGGAAATGCTAATTGTTACAATATGATATGATCCTCTACTTAAAACCATAAGATTTTGTGAAGGTACATTGCCTAAATTTGATAGTGTGATGAGATCCTCTTGATCTTGGTGGGAAACAAACCCTCCAATGTGACATGAGATTCTACACTACTCTATGAGAGGGTTTGAACATCCTTTTCTAGTGATATCATGAAGGACATCTAAATAGTTTTCACTTTGAAGGCTCTATAAAATGTTATTTCAAAGAATTCTAATTTTCTTTACTAGTAAATACATGGAATGGAAATTCTCCGTCATTGAGCATGTAAGATCCCAAATGTAAAAAAAATTAATAGATCTAGCATACTTTAGTGTTCTAATTAACGTAAGATTTCAACAAGAACGAGAACATAGAAGGGATTTGGAAACACAACCATTGTATTTAATTAATTACTGTAAATAATACATGCCAAATTGATTAACATAGAAAACCCTTTCAAATGGCATGCAAGAATGCTCATCAAATAAGAAATCAAGATATTGAAGAACAATCGTGGACCCTATATAGATCCACCAAATAAATTACACCCATGGGGTTTTCGTCCCTGAGATCAAACTAGAATTGACCTCGCCAAGTTCTCAACAAAGACAAAATAGATAGACAACTCAAGATGATCCAAATGCCTACCTCCTATCCCCTTTTACAAGCTTTATGGATTCTTTAAAAACCTTATTTTATTATTTTCCTTCAAAAAATGAAGGTAAATACCATGGGCAGATACCATGGGAAAATACCACGGTAAATACCATGGGTAGATTCTGTCCATTTTGGCCATATCAAGAAAAGGGAATATTACAAATCCTCTTGCCCTGAAGCAATCCACTTCTATCCATAGTAGAAGCATGTGTACATTGATATCATGATCCCATACAAACCAGTTTGTTATCCCATGCCTCCATGTTAAATGATCCTAAATGGATCCTTCGATACCTGGATCACAAACAATCCTCCGGAAAATCTTGCTCTCAATATATCCACATAGATCCTAATGACACCTAAGTTATGAGACTTGTGGGTTATGATAACATATCAGCCCTTCGTTATTGTTTTTGCCTAGGAGCCCAAGCTGCAATATGCCCTTGGCCAAGAGTATCCTCCTAGGAATCATCCCATCAATAGAGTTCCAAATCATAATCTCTTGCCAATCCATCATGTGGGAAGGATATAATGCATGAAATCCTACACATGGAATAAGTATCCTATGTTGATATTGCCTGATGCTCAATTCATGTTGCTCCACTTTGTCACCCAACATTATCCTTATGGAGAAATATGCTTTGCTCACCTTTATGTATAAATGTGGGTTGGTAGTGTCGAAAGCCCTATCTATGTACTCATGTATAGGGTTTCTTTGGAACTCCCAAATGTACTCCTCTTGCTTCCTTGTGAGGGATTTGAGATGTTCCTCTATACTAGACAACTTGGTCGCTGACTTGTTACATACCCAAGTATGAGCTCCTCAATTTTTTTATTCTCCTGTAAGATAGTGCCTCGAGTTGTCTAGAATCTCTGCTTCAACATCATAAGATATGTCTTGAAATGCTTGATATTTTCCTGAAAGTCCTCTACTGGAAATTTTGGGGCCCTACTGAATGTCTTTGTACCTATTTGCACCAGATGCTCAAATATCACAGCTCTAACTTGAGCCTTTGACCGACTCTCTGGGAATGGTTCATCTTGCACACTATATATGTCATGATCCCCCTCATGACCATGCACGTCATGCTGGTTCACTACTGTTGGCTCCTTACTTAAGTCTCCTTGGACTCCTCCACCAGTGAAGACATTATGTTGTTCATCCTCTACAGATGTCGAACATAAATGCATTGGTGGAATGCTATCTATACTTGACTACTCATATTCTTTATGGACATCCTACTAGAGACCTATGGACTCAGTTTTATAGGAGTTTATGTCATCAATACCATTAGGTAGAATTCCATCATGAACTTCTGAATGTTTGTCATCCTGCAAGTCTATCTGAATAATATCACACTGCTGCTCACCATCCTGAAAATCAATATGCCCAACTATAGAAGACTCCCCATTATCTGAAGGAATCTCCTCTTGTTTTTTCCTTGTTGCCTCCTTCCTATCACTTGGACATGAATGGTTAAATTCCCAAGATCCCTTGCAGATAAAACATAGTCCTCTCCTTCTTAGTTCATTCTTGTTGCAGGTTTTACTACCTTTTATCTTGCTTCCTCCATCAATCATTTTAATATACTTCTTAGTCATCACCCTTCTAAACAATTTTATGTTTTTCATGATCAACTTCTCGACTAGATCATAGGCAACTAATGATACAATTAGTTTGTTTCTCCAAATGGTCAAAAACTTGGATCTTAGTGTCTTGCAAATGTCAGCATCTCCTTCTAACAACAAGGACACAATATTTTTCATGCTTGTTTTGACGCAATATGGATGAGTTGATGTTATGTTGGTGTAAAAGTTCTGGAACACCTAAAATATTAAGTGTGAAATTTTCATCTACCACAACAATTGGAGATTATTTTTATAATTGTTAATTTATTTAACAATTTGTTTGTTGTCTGCTACAACAAATGTTAAATAATTCACACTGCGATTTTCAAAAATAAATTGCAGAAATAATAACAATGGAAACTGAGAAAATCTAGCAAACACACACATAAAAATGACACCGTTATTTTTGTACAAATGTCCTTGAAAAAATCCCAACTTTGGAAAATTAGTGCAAAAGTTGAGGATTTTATAATTATGTAGTGAAGTTTGAGTATGATCTATGGATGCCAAAGTAGCAATCCAATCAGTAAATAAATCTGGCCAAAATTATCTAAGGGAATTACCCTTCCTCCACGAGCAACCCCGTCACAATTCTATCTCATAAAACTCATCCTCCTGGACCCTCTGCGTCAACCTCTACATAGTGCTTGCACAGACCCTTGGACATCTAGCCTAGAAATACCTCTGATCATGTTTTTATGTCTGTCTCTACTAAGGAAACTGATTCTCTGACCCTTTTGAAGAATTTCCCATCCTTTGGAAGCTGAATCGAATTTTCCTCCACCCAAATTGAATTACTCTTTTGAAGCAACTATAAATTTCTCTATGCTGCCTCACTAGGAATAACTCAGCCTCTTGTTGCTTCCTTTGCGGATCTGGGAAAACCATCCCTGGATCCTTGTCCTAGCCCCTCACTGACTTTACTTCCTTAATGAAGCTTGAACTCTTCGGAAAATGATTGTTGTTACTCTGGAATCAAATTCTCCATGTGTCTCTGGTGTATTCTCCAAGTGCCCATCAACTTCTTCTTATAATCCTATGTTGGATGTTAGGTCCCTATACTACTAGTGTAACTCATTATTGTTATTACTAAAACCCCCTTATTATATTGTTGTACCCATTTAGTCCCCATATTGTTATTATTGTGCCCCTTGGAAGCCCACTATTGTTATTATTGTTCCCTTACATTATTATTGTTATGTTGGCTTTGATTATATTATGACCCCTTGACTCCTATATATAGAAAGGAGGTCTTGTCATTTGTATCATCTAAGAATTGTTCATTTGTGTAATGTAAAGGAGGTTTCCCCCTCAAGAGGCTGAATTCTAAGGCATTGATCTATCTTTTCTATCTTTTTGTAAGATGGTTTCATAACATTTGGTATCAGAGCTTTGGATTCTAGGGTTTCGCTGCTCCAAACAGGCCATCGTGGACTTGTCGCTATAACTTTTTCGCTACGAAGTTTAAGAAGCTAAAAAAAAAACCCATTTTAGAAGAAATTGGTCTGAACCTCAGATCCAAATTTTAGATCTTGTTTCGCTATATTGTCAGAAATATGATCTGAGCAAGTTGGGGTTTTTGAAAGCTCCCAAATTTCATCTCAAATAGGATATTGTGGAATATTTGCCACAATATTTTTTCTACGAAGGTTCAGACTCAGAAATAAAAACCCATTTGAGCCGAAATCTTGGTGAAGCTTGGGTCTGAATCTCAAATCTTGTCAGGTTATATGTTCAGAGATATAATCTGAGGAAGTTATGGTTTTTGCAGACTCCTGAATTACATTCGAAACAGGTGACCGTGGGATAATCATCATAGCTTTCTCTCTAAGCAACAAATTGAAATTTTGTAAGGAGTTATAGAAAGAGGATGGACTGTAGTTTTATGTATATATTTTTCAGATCGGAAGGTCGAAATAGTGACATGTGGCACGTCGTACAAGTTCGCACTACTGAAACATTATATAATAAGGTCAACTTAGGATATTGGGCATAACTCTTTCTTGGAGAATCAAATTTTGATTAGACTTATGGGGTTAGAAAGAGGACTCAAAGGTATACTGCAGGACGTAATTTCAGAACTTGGAGATCTGAAAGTATAGGGTTATAGTCGTTTCAAGATCAAGCTCCTAAAATCAAGAAAAGGCGATATGAGGAAGTTTGATGGCAAGGATCTAGTAAATTGGATAGTATAGATGGAGCAATATTTTGGTCTACATGAGGTTCAACTGTTGCAAAAGGTACATATTGCATTTTTATATTTAGAACCGAGTCAATTTTTATGGTATAAAGGGCTTTGTTCTTGTAAAGCACTTATCACTTGGTCAATTTTCACGGAAGAAATGATAGCACATTATGAGGATACAAAGAGTAACACCTGCTTTAGCCAATTGATAAATCCCAAACAAAAGGGTTCAATGGTAGAGCACATTGAGGACTTTCAAAAATCGAATATAAGGGTAAATGATATTCCAGAGAATCAAAGGATTGATGTCTTCCTAGGGACTTTAAAGGATAACATTCAACATGAGGTTTGTCTTTAGGAACCTGATTCATTGGACAAGGCATTTTGGTTGGCAATACAAATTAAAATTGAAATTATGGAAACAAGGAATCTCACCACTCACGACTATAACTATGGAAGTGTTTTTCTCTTAGATTTCCACAACCTACAAGGTTTACATGACAATAGTTGGAAGGAAAAAGAGAAAAAAGGCTTTGTTATAATTCTTATAGAAAATACACTAAAGGTCATAAGTGTGTTGAGAAGAAATTATTTTACATAGATTATGAAGAGGAGGAAGAAAAGGATCAAGACACATCAAAAGAAGAGGATATACACCAAGAACCAACCGCAGAGAAAGAAGAAATGAATTTGACCATATCTTGTAAAGCATTGGCAAGATTTAACACTCCTCAAAATCGCAAGATAGAAGGACATATCAAGAAGAAAAAGGTTCAAGAAGTGAAAGATCACATCGAGAAAGAAGAAATTAATCAGACCATATCTTGTAATGCATTGGCCAGAATTACCACTCCTGAATCTATCAAGATAGAAGGACATATCAAGAAGAAAATGTTCAAGAAGTGAAAGATCATATCGAGCATCAAGAAATGAACCCAACCATATCTTGTAATGCATTGGAAGAAATTACGACTCCTCAAACTCTCAAGATAGAAGGACATATCAAGAATAAAAATATTCAAGCAGTGAAAGGTCACATCGAGCATCAACAACAAGTTTTCAAACTTTTAAAGGATAACACCACTTTGGTGCAGAACCAAATAAAACAATAGGTAAATCAACATCGCAGTGAAAGAAGTTTTGATGTAGGCGATTGGGTATTTTTACGGCTACATCTGAAGCAAGCTATTTATGAGAAGGAAATGTTGGCAATACTACATGAACTTAAGAAATTTTGACCATACCTAATGGGAAGACACTTCAAGGTAAAAATGGATCATGATAGTCTTAAATACTTTTTAGAACAAAGATGATCTTTAGAAGAACAGAAAAAATGGGTCACAAATATGTTGGGTTATGACTTTGAAATCATCTGCAAAAAAGGGAAGCAAAATTCTGTTGCAGATGCACTCTCAAGAAAGGATGAGGATGTGGAAGCATTGTTTTGTGCTACTTCTATTATCCAACCATATTGGATAAATAAAGCAAGGGATGAATGGAAGAATGAAGAAGAAGTGTGGCCACTCATTCAATAGTTGCAAAAGATCACAGTTCAAACAATATTGCCAGAACTTGATGAGGAAGGAAAAATTGTATTGGAGCCTGGAGCAGTCACAGAAACAAGAATCGATAGCTATGAAATCGTTCAATTTCAGAGTATCTCATCAAGTGGAAGAACTTGCCCACTGAAGATTCCACATGGGAGGACAAGAATTTTATACCAAAGAATCAATAACTACTCAAGCGTTGAGGACAACACTTTTTGAAGGAGAGGGGCATGTTAGGTCCCTATACTACTAGTGTAACCCCTTATTGTTATTAGTACAACCCCATTATTATATTGTTTTGCCCATGTAGTCCCTATATTGTTATTATTGTACCACATAGAAGCCCACTATTGTTATTATTGTGCCCTTACATAATTATTGTTATGTCACCTCTGATTATATTATGACCCCTTAGACTCCGATATATAGAAAGGAGGTCTTCTCATTTGTATCATCCAAGAATTGTTCATTTGTGTAATGTAAAGGAGGTTGCCCCCTTGAAAAGGCTGAATTCTAAGGCGTTGATCTATCTTTTCTATCTTTTTGTGAGCTGGTTTCAGAACATTGGAGCACCAACGACCAAGATTAAAACTTGATCAATGGTTAGGATCATCTTGGAGTCTATCCGTGTGAGTTTTTAGAGAATTCTCACCTTGACTTAATTAATTCTGATTAATTAACCATATTCCCTAAGTTTAGACTTAGGAAATATTTAAAAAATGGTTAATAATCAAATTAAGCCACCTCTACGTGGGATTTCCATAAACGATTTATGGATTTTGAAGATTTGATTTATTCTAGCCTCTCCACCAAATTTCATGGCTAGTACACATCCAATGCTACAAAAACTAACACTCCCTCTTAGTGAAGACTGTGTTCTAGTGCTACACAACCTGTCACAACACTTTGTCTCTGTGTCATCCTCTATCACATTGTTGATGTCTGGTTGTTGCTTCCCACCAACCATTGTGCAATTGTGATGTTGCATCTGTGATGTTGTTGACCCTGCATATAGCTACTAAGCCTACATTTTCACTGCAACTCCCTCTCATATGTTGTTGCTACAACTGCAACAATTGCAACTGAGAAGCATAAAAAATACTAAATCAAATTTGTTCAATATGTTGCATCTGTCTCCCAAGTCTCAAACTGTTGCTAGGCTTTGTAATGTATCTGAAGAATCTGCATTGTCATTGACTCTGCATTGTGCCACTTTGCCCTATTTCCAACTCCGCATTGCACTCTCTAGCATCTGACTGCAACTAGTATGCAACTATCACTTCGTAAGCTGACTGCATCTCTGACACTAATTCATCTTGCTACTCAATATTGTGGGCCCCGATAGCTAGGTAATGATCCATGAGGTGGACTCCTCCATGGACCCTACCCAAGTTTGTAGCTCTCTATGGCTACAACTCTAAGTCACCCCACCTCGTTCCTGGAGGTATAGTTTTCAACATTGTCAACATCACAAAGTCTTCTTCCAACTTGGAGGACAACTTGTAAATCTCAACTGATTCTGCCTACCGATCTTACTTCTCCTACTTGTCCTTGTTCTTGAGAGGACATTATGTGTTGTAATGATTGAGCTCACCACATTTGGATCACTTGACCTTTGACAGATCCTTCTTTTTCTTTCTCTACTCCCCCTGCCCCTGACTGGAACCCTTTAATGTGAGGGCCACATTCTCCTCATCCTTCAATGATCCAGGAGGATGCTGGAGGATTGATCTAGGTGGATCTTCAGAATAGTACCAGTGGCATGGTAAAAGGCTCAAAACTCAAAGTGGTAGAATCTAGATAAACTTAGCATCGGATTGAAGTGCTCATCATCTTGACTCTAATGGTGTGAACGAAACTCAAATCTGAGTCCAGATGAAGAAGTTAGAGCAAGTCAAAGTTCGAGTTTAACTTGTCCAGGTGGTAGGAGAAGATGACATGGCAAAGTTCCAGCGAATGGGGAGGCTCCAAGTGGCAGGCTACCATTGGGTTCCACATATCACATATCGGGAAAAACAAAGGTCGGAGGTCAAGAATCGGCCCCTAGCAATGCTGATTTGCAATCTGCGATAGTGCATATCACAAATCGAGGGTGGATGAGTGCTGAAGAATCGGCCTTGGCGCAAGCGGATTGCAATGTGATCAGAATCGTAGAAACAAGAAGGTGTTTATGATATGGTTCCAGCTGTGAGCGCTGATTGTGATTTGCGATCGAGTGTCAGATGCAATATTTATATATGTTACATTACATATTCCCGTTGGGTTCATGATTACCATAGTGTATGGGTCGATGCGCCGATGGCTCAAAGCACTAATTGTGATGTGCGATGGGGACCGCTGAATGTGATATATTATATATTGTTTTCTATAAACCTGTAAGGTCTATGGTTATCTTAGAATGCCTATGTCTTGGCTTGGACTATTTGCCGATAAGTTGGAAACTTCGAAACACATGCTACCAAGCCTCATGCACAGTTGAAATGGGTTTTCCTTGTTGGAACAAGGCTCCACTATTACGGTAAGGTTGTTTTCGTGTATCCCTTTGGCCCGATTTCACCTACTAACTTGGGTTCTTAAGTTAAAACTGCCCGGGTTTTGAGTGGTTTCTACCATGCTATATATATATGATTGTTTGTGTCCGAGCAAGCGAGAGAGGGATTCAACAAAATATTTAAGAAGCACACACACACAACAGACCATCTATGGGGTTTGGGGCAGCGCCCCGAGGAAATTTTTTTTGGACCCTATATTAGGTGGGGCGAACCTACCTATGGTTTTGTGCATCGTTTTCGCACATGGTTTTTGGCGCGATGGTTTTCAGTGCATGGTATTGGATGCTTCAGCATGTATATATATGTATTGTAACATTGAAAGGAACATAATGAAAAATCAAGCTGGTAGTCCTTGTTTTTGGATCCAGGGGAAATTTTTTGTGTATATGTGTTTTATGTGTTATGCTATCACATTGTTTATTTTCTGTGTTTTAGAATTCATATGTAGGTAATTTTTGTACAAGGTTAAAACCTACATTTGGTATTAGAGCTATTTTGGCTTCAAGGGGATGCCTTTGTTGGTGAGGGGTTTCGTTTAGGCCTGTGGTAGACCCTGTTTAGTGGCAGATCTACGGGATCGATTCTGGTGGTGAAAGAAGATGGTGAGCAGTGGAAAGATAGAGATCGAGAAATTTAATGGTCAGAGTTTTGAGTTGTGGAAACTCAAGATGGAGGATCTGTTGGTGGATAAATATCAGCGGATCACGGTAGATTCGGGTACTTAACCAACGGGAGTGTCTGATGAAGAATGGAAGAAGTTGAATCGGAAAGAAAAGAGCACAATACGATTGTGTGTCTTAGATTCAGTATTGCTGAATGTATTAGGGGAAGCTACGATGAAGGCTTTGTGGGACAAGTTAGGGACTTTGTACCAATCTAAGTCTCTAGTGAATAAAATTTTCCTACAGAAATGTTGTATAACCTAAGGATGAAGGATGGAGACTCAGTGACAGAGCATCTGAACGCATTTAATAATGTGGTAACTCAATTATTATCTATTGATATTAAAATTTTAGATGAAGATAAGTGCATCAGTTTGTTTTGTTCTCTACCATATTCGTGGGATACTAGTTATTGCAATAGGTAGCAATGCAACTGCCTTGTAGTTTGATGAAATAGTCTCATCCTTGTTGACAGAGGAGATGAGACGGAAAAATATGAAGAGCCAAAATGGTGATTGCTTGTCTGTATGAGGAATGTCCCAGAACAGAAACAAAAATAAGTCATCGAGTGGGAGATCTAAATCTAGAGGGAGATCTAAATCTCCAGGAAAACCTATAAAGGTGGTGTGTTGGAAATGCGGAAAGGAAGGGCACTACAAAAGGGATTGTAAATCTAAAGCTCCTGATAATGGAAAGGGATCTGATGATGCTCCTTCTACAGAGGTGAAAACCACCTCAAATGAAGGTGGGGATGTGTACTTGACTTCTTCAAGTACACATGTAGATCATGAGGCATGGTTGATTGCCTCAAGTGCATCCTTTCACTTCACTCCCCATAGAGAGTGGTTCTACGAGTATGGGAAATACGATGGTGGTGATGTCTTCTTGGGGGATGATAGGAAGGCTAGAATCATTGGTCATGGAAAATTAATGTTGACGTTGCAAGGTGGAAGGGTTAGAACACTTCCAGGTATTCTAAATATTCCTGCAGTGGCCAGAAATATGATTTCTGTAAGCAAGCTCGATAATGCAGGTGTAAAAACAGTGTTCGAGAAAGATACTTGCAAGATGGTTCGGGGAGCATTGTTATTGATGTGGAGAGTTCGGATTGGAACTCTGTACAAGCTGCAAGGTAGCACTGTTGTTGATGGGTGCAATAGTTCTGTGGTTCCTGAAAATGGAGAAGAAAATCTAGTGGTCTCTGGAGAAAAGACCATGCTATGGCATCAAAGGATTGGACATATTGGAGAGAAGGGCCTTCGAATACTTCATGGTAAAGGTATGGTAGAAGGTATGACTAAAAGCTCTCTGGATTTTGATTTCTATGAAAATTGTGTATATGGGAAGCAGAATTGGGTGAGTTCCCCCTCTGGTGGTAAGAGGGAGAAACAAACATTAGACCTTGTGCACAATGATGTGCTTGGACCTGTGAAGGTTCCATCACTGGGTAAGTCTGTGTACTATGTATCATTTATAGATGATTTCTCAAGGAATACATAGATATATTTCCTCAAGAAGAAATCTGAAGTCTTTTACAGGTTTAAAGAATTTAAGGCTCTGGTGGAAAACCATACAAAGAAGAAGATAAAGGTGCTAAGGATAGATAACGGTGGAGAGTTTTGCTACAAGGAATTTAGAAGAATTCTGTAAGAAGTGTGGTATAGCATGACAAAAGACTACAACATACACACCTGAGCAAAATGGAGTTGCATAAAGAATAAACAAGATTTGGATGGAAAGGGAAAGAAGCATGCTTAGTGGTGTTGGGTTAGGACAAGAATTCTGGGCAGAGGCAGTGGAGATAGCATGTTACCTGGTCAACAGATCACATTCATCAGCATTGGAGGATAAGACTCCACAAGAGGTATGGACTGGTAGGAAACCCTCTCTTTCACATCCGAGGGTATTTGGATGTGATGCATATGTACATGTTCCAAAGGAGAAAAGAACTAAATTGGATAGTAAATCTAAAAAGTGCATCTTTATTGGGTATAAGGATGGTTTAAAGGGTTATAAGCTTTGGAACCTAGTAACAAGGAAGGTTGCGTACAACCGAGATGTGGTGTTTAGAGAGGTGAAGGATGTTATTAAACATTAAGTCCCATCAAATGAACCTGAGAAGATAGAGTTTAAGCTAAAGGAGGAAGAATCAGACTCTATAGCAGAAGAGGAATCAAATGATGAAGAGCCACAAACTCCGATTGTGAGAAGATCAGTTCAAGAAAGAAGGCAGCCAAAAAGGTATAGTCTATCTACTTTCTGTTCAAATTTTTCTTTATCTATTATTGATGATGATCCCAGAACTATGAAAGAAGCAGTAGATTTAGAGGATGGAAAACTCTGGAAAGAGGCAATTGTTGATGAAATGACATCTTTGCACAAAAATGAGGCTTGGGATCTGGTGGAGTTGGCAGTTGGAAGGAAACCCATTGGCAGCAAATGGGTGTTCTAGAAGAAGACAAATGCAGAAGGAAAGGTGGAGAAATACAAAGCACGGTTGGTAGGAAAAGGTTATTCCCAGGTGTCAGGAATTGACTTTGGTGATATTTTTTCTCCTATTGCCAAGGTAGCTTCTATTAGATCACTTTTATCTGTTGCTGCTGCTTTTGATTTTGAGGTAGAATAGATGGATGTGAAGACAACATTTTTTCACGGGGATCTGGAAGAGGAGATATATATGAAGCAACTTGAAGGCTTTGCAGTGAAGCGTAAGAAAGAACTGGTATTCAAGTTAAAGAAGTCTCTGTATGGGCTAAAACAATCACCAAGGATGTGGTATCAAAAATTTGATACATTATACGAGGATGTGGCTTCACTAGAAGCAAGCAGATTACTATGTATTTTAAATTAATTGGTGACCGTGTTATTCATCTGGTCTTGCATGTGGATGATATGTTGTTGGTTGGAAATGACAAAGAAATTATCCAGGATTTGAAGACCCAATGTCCTCCAAATTCTACATGAAAGATCTTGGTGCTGCAAATTATATTTTGGGCATGGAAATTAAGAGAGATCTGGCAAAGAGGAAGCTTTGGTTAAACGAGAGTAAGTATGTCGAGACAATATTGCAGAGATTTAATATGTAGGATAGCAAATCGGTGAAGGTTCCTATTCCTGTAGGTGTAAAGTTATCTATTGAACAGTGTCCCAAGACACAAGAAGAGGAAGAGGACATGTCCCATGTTCCATATGCAAGTGCGGGCGATAGCCTGTTGTATGCGATGGTCTATACTAGACTAGACATTGCACATGCAGTGGGAGTATTGAGAAGGTTTATGTCAAAACTAGGGAAGGAGCATTGGACAACAGTGAAGCAGGTTTTTCGGTATTTGCATGGCACTAGTGATTATGGTTTGTGCTACCAAGGAAGAGTAGGATTGGACAAAGTTTTGGATATTCGTGGCTTTGTTGATGTAGACTGGGCTAGAGATATGGATTAGAGAAGATCTACAAGTGGGTATGTGTTTAACCTATTTGGAGGTGCAAACAGTTGGATGAGTAAGAAACAATCTGTAGTGGCATTATAAACTATAGAGGTAGAATACATGGCATCCACTCATGCAAGGAAAGAGGCAGTTTGTTTGTAGAGATTGTGTTCAAGTATGGGGTTATTGCAGGGAGCTATCAGAATAGATTGTGATAGCCAAAGTGCAATTTTCTTGGCAAAGAACCCTAACAAATCACATTGATGTTCAGTATCACTTTGCGAGGGATATGATAGAGGACAAAAAGGTGTTGCTGGTAAAGGTGGACACTGTTAGTGTCAGTCTTGGCAGCCTTCCTCCAGTGATCAAACATGATCTTACAAAGTGATTTTAAGGTGTCAAGGTCAAATTTTGTCATTTCAGTGAGTCTTCAAGCAAAATTTGGTCATTAGGCATTAGGTCTAGGGTTTGATTTTACCCTTGTCAAAGTTGTCAAAATGACATTCCATGTCACCATTCAACTGAGTGTACCATCATTCAAATGGTTGTCATCATCATGTCAAGTTCCACTGGGTCATTTTACACCTTGTTCACGCTTCAGTTGCGCCTAAGCAAGGTTCATTTCCCTCTCCTAGGGTTTTGAAGCTAATTTCTCTGGGATGGTCAAATCATAGGAAAAACTTGTATCCTGATGTTCATACACCTTCCCCTATCCATAATGTACCTTATTAAACTCTTCCCATCACTAAAATTCCCCAAATTCCTCATTTTCACACAAACCCTAGTTTCTTGCTACAACTTGGCAATTTTCTAGGCTAGGCCTGTGTTTTGCCTTTCTGGACCCCTTCCCCTCACTCAATTTTTAAGATTCCACTTTCTCCTACTTTCTAATGTCCCTCCCCACTTCCCAAAATTTTCTCAAGAATTTAGAAGCCGCCTATCCCCTTCATTTCGCTTCATTTCAACAAATCCCTTGTCCCACACATCGGGATAGGTTTCACTCAAATGATGCTTCTGAGAAATAAAAGCTGAATTTTGGAAAAATGAGAGAGGTTTTTGTCCACAACAGACAAAGGAAGAAAAAACCTCCTTCACATTTTACACAAGTGCCATGGTTTTAGAGAAATGTCAAAAATACAATCGCCTTGGGAGAATTGATACACCTCTGACGTGACCTTGGGAATATCAAGTTTTCTCCTAGCTTGGTTGGCCAACTGACTTGCATGATGAGTCAAATGCTAACTAGACACAAAGAAATTTCCAATGAGCTATCATGAGCTCAATTTGGAGTTGAGGAACACCTTCAAACGTTGACTGCAACAGTACTCTTCCTTGAGGTAGCCTCATTTGGCACATTTTGACCAGTCTTGGGAGATTTGATTTTTGACAGGGAAAATGAACTGCAAATTGAAAAATTATGGTTGGGTTGGAAAGTAAGCTCAAAGAAATTTCCAACGAGCTATCTTGCACCCAATTTGGACACTAGGAAGGCCTCCAAAAGGCTCCTGCAAAAAGGCGTGATGCATAGAGGGAGCACGGCACACTGGGAGAAATTTTCCAGTGTAAATTTACATTGGCGTGGCGCACATGGGAGGCGCGGTGCACAGGGCTAAAAGGCCTGAATTTCATTGAAAATTTCCTCCAAATTTCTAGGTAGGGTCTAAATCATGGCTTTCTCATTAAATTTTATGGATGATATGGTGGTTCTTGGCTATGTTCAATTGCCACAAAACTCATAAGACCAACCAATCAAAAAACATCAAAACCATGGTCGCTAGGGTTGCATAATTGAGGTATTGAGGCCAAGGTTCTATTTTCCTACCATTTTTCCCTCCCCTACCATTTTTCCATATCCTCCCTTTCTCATTTTTCCTATTATCCCTACCCTAAAATACTACCAAACCTTATCCCCTATCCCTCCTCTTATTTGTCAACATAACACCCCAAAACCCTACCTTGTCAAAACCCCAAAACCCTACCCTATCAAATACCCAAACCCCCTACATATCCCTAAACAAACTTCTGCCCATAACCCCTATTCCCATCACATTACTCCCCTCCTAATACTCCCTTTTTCATTGTTCCCCTTGGTGGCAGATATCACAAAAGCACCCAGCTTCACACCATCATCAAAGGGCAGCCTAAGTATAGTACAAACATCAGTCATAGCATTTGAGCATTCATCAGAGTATGATATGGAGGCACAATGATTCACCAACAGAGCTACATGCACCTAGGAGGCCTCATAGAGCTGCAAAGCATCCGTGAGAATCGACAAGCTGCCCAATAAAGGAGGACTGAGCTCACTACCTTGGAGCAAGAGATCAACAATGACCGTGAGTCCTGGCTAGAGTGGATCAACATCCACCTAGAGAGACTGATGGAGAAGGCTGACAGAGACAAAGCCATACTGAGGAGGATGGTTTATCATTACAGGGCACAGAACATGAGTGCAAAGGCCCGGATAAGGAGCTTGAAGGCAAAATTGAGCAAAGCAACAAAAGAGGCAAAAGAGGCAAAAGCGAAAGATTGGCTTCGAATCTTGGCTGAAGCTTCTATGGACTAGCATAGTGCCTCTTAGAGAACCTCCAACCCAAATTTCAAGAAATTTGGGGCAATTTTGGTCACATGGTAATTTTTTGGTCAAAACACAGGTTTTTTCTCCCTGTGCGCGGCGCCACTGGCGCGACGCGTAGGATTGGGAGCTCTAAATGACAAATGGCTTGCATTTTTGGATTCAACATGCAAAATCGTGAATACTGGCACTAAGCCAAGAAATTTGGGCATGATTTGAGTCTCCAGGAGGTCAAAAACACCCAAAAAATGGCCTCTCTGCCCCTATTTTGACACACAGGAAGCAGTCTTGGGAGAATGAAAATTTGGAGGGGAAAATGAGCACCAAATTCAAAAATTCCACTTGGGTTGGAAAGTAGACAGGACAGGTTTTCCAACAAGCACACTTGAGCATAATTTTTACTTCGGAAGGTACCTCAAAATCGCCTCCAAAGTGGCATGACGCGTATAGAATTTGGTGCGGCGCATATAGGAAAAAAGGCCAATTTCACCTCCTTTTCGCGAAATTTCAATTCGCGACTTCTCCAAAGTGGGCCTGCTCATCTACACTTCACTTTTTTAGCACATAAGGAAGCATTTAAAGTATTTTCGCTCCAGATTGGCTTCTATCCAAGTGGCAAAGGAAGGCAAACAATCACCCAAGCCATTTGTCATGTTGGTAATGCTGCACCTGTAGCTAATGGTTGGCTTTCCGCCTCCATTTTGTAATGATTCGGGTAACTCCCCAACCCTTGGGCATTCTATCTCTTCATGGCACATTCTATATATTGTATGCACACTATTTGCAAAGGGTTGGTTGGCTTGTAACTTCTAGGAGACTGTGAGAAAGAAACTATGTTTCTTCATTGTATATTTTTACAGAGGATTAATGAAAGGTAGCGGCTCTGTTTCATGAGATTCATGTGGTTGTGAGTGTAGCAAATGTGTCTCTTATGTTTCATATGTATCTTGTTATGTTTCATAGCTCATTTCATATTCATTTCCGATGAAATTTTCTAAGTTAGATAAGGTAGAATTCAATTTTATTGCTCTGCCTATGGGAAAATTTCATGTTCAGTGTTCTTTCTTCTGATGAAAAGGATTCATGTGTGTATGCCCTTTTCACTCTCCTAAGCAATCTCTCCATTCTGCATTGTTTCAAACTAAATTGCTGGACTCTCCGCCTATCTTGCTTCATGAAGTAATCTGTGCCTTTGTATTAAATTCTCTGTCCATTGCAGTCCATTGGTCCCATACCATCCCAGAAACACAATCATTCATAAAAATCACTTCTTGTATCCATATTCACTTACTAGCCTAATATCAATACTTCACTATAAGTCATCTCAGACTGTTTCAATTATCTATTTACTGAGTGTGACTCGGAGAGAGCTCTCTCCTGTTCTGGTAGGGCTAGCTACCAGACTGAGCGTGGTTTGTGGTTACCTTGAATTTTTCCTTCCTTCAGCCTAAGGCGGATTTAGGTGCTAACACAGTGGCGAATCCACTGGGGAAGAAAATGGTTTTCTTGAAGATTGTTTTGCCCCAGTACATCTATCAAGTTCAGATATGATGGTTGATGGTGAACAACGATCAGACATAAGAAGACGGCTGAAATCATTCACCTGGCGACTCCATTCACTAAAGAAACCAGTAATCAGTGCTTCATGGTGACTCCATTGGAGGAATATCTCTTTCTCTGTGAAAATGGAAGGATCATACACAAAGTTTGAGTATCCAAAGTGGAATGGTATTCAGGTTCTACTCTGCTTTCTTGTAAATTACTTCTTCGTTGTTCTTGAAACTGCCCCAAAAGTTTTTCAGAACTTGTTGTATGATAAAGGTGATCAAAATCTTCACTCGATCTATTCAAAAAGTGTAAATAGTGAGTTTCCCTTTGATCCTGGCCTCCTTACTCTTCCTACATCTTATGATGATTCTCTGCAAAGTGATGAGCCTAAAGAAAACAAAACTGATCCCATAGTTCTTGTATATATCCCTACAGCTGTTATAATCCCAGATAGGTATAAACCTCTTGTTTTACCTTTTGTTCTTCATGCTTTCCCCAAAAACTATGATCTATACTTGCAAGGTTTGGCGGTGAATGTAAAAGTGTCAATGCTAAGCAACATGTGCAGAATGTTGAGACTTTTCTAGACCTTTTTGAAATTGATGAAGAAGATGTCAGTATAAGGCTTTTTGCTCTTTCTTTGCAAGGCAAAGTCAAGAGTTGGTTTAAAGCCCTACCTGATGCGAGCATCATAGATTTACAACAGTTCATAAAAGTTTTTCTTGACAGGTGGAGGATCGGACAGAACCTTTTCCTTATCGTATAAGAGTATAATTAGCTGAAAAGACTGCCAAGGGAGACAGTACAATAGTTTTTAGCCAGATTTAATCAAGTTTATTATTCAATGCCGGTTGATATAAGACCCCCTCCTGGATATGCTCTCTTGCACTACCTGGGTGCCTTTGATCCGAAATGGAGTTTCAGCTGAGAGAAAAGAATGTCGCAACACTTGAAGAGATGCAGAACAATGCAGTAAATGTAGAGGCTCATTTGATGATCAAAAGGGAAAGGTTGAAAGAAGAAGAGATGAAAAACGTGGAGCCAGAGAAAACTACACCTTTAGAGGAAAAGCTTGACATTTTTTTGAGTACAGTAGAAGAGATGGTGAGGAAAATGGCTGCAAAATATGAAAATGGCGTTCATGAACAAGTGGCTGATCCAAAACATTTTGTTTCTTATCTCAGTAGTCATAAGGATTGTTTTGTAGATCATCTTGGAGAAGAAAGACCTGTTGATATGACATGTATGCTTGATGACATGTTTTATACTGACGATTTTCCTCAGTTTGATCAGTATGATGATGATGATTATGCTCTCCAAACAGAAGCTAATCTTGCAGACAAATTAGCAGCTAGTTTGTGGGATGAGGAAGTTCGCTTATAGCAGCTCGAGTACCATGATCAAACGATGCATATCAGCTATGGAAACGATGAGGAAAGTGCAGCAGATTTTGAAGTAAGTGAGGGATCTTTGCCTTTGTGTGTTGATTCATGTCAGTTCATTAGAGAAAATTTCCATGAAATCAGACATCAGCTATCGACAAATCTTGATTTGGATCCTCTTGAGGGTGATGAAAAATTTGTTCCAGACTTCTTAGATTCAGAGTTCTAGCCCCGAAATGCCATTAATAGTCAGGTTGCACATGAAGACATAGAAGCTGGCTTATATCATCAAACGATACAAGAAGATTCCTTACCTTTATGTTTTGAATCATTTCAGTTTTTGCGGGGTAAATTGCATAGTAAATCTGCAAATGAAAAGCTTGTAGGAAATCAACAATCTCTCAGTTTTAATGTTGAGGATGAGACAAATGGCGAAATTTTTTAGCAGATCGTTAATAAGAAATCTTCCCTTGAAATGATTGATGGAATTATTTTGGATACAGAACCAGATTTGCAGCCACCAAATGCAATTCAAGGTCAGATTACAGATGAAGGTGAGGCAGCCGAAATACATGATTTATTGATGCAAGAGGATTCTGTACCCTTGTTTTACGAAGCATTTCAGTTTATAAGGCAGAATCTTCATAATATCTCTAAAGAAAAGGATAAACAGCCAATAGGATGTCATACAGTTTCAATAGATACATCGCAACAGTCTCCTCAAGTTTTTGATGATCCTTTTGCTCATGTGTTAGACTTGGTTTGATGTAAAAATTCTTCTTCATTAGCTAACCATGCGACAAAAGAGAATGTTGATAATCATTTGTTTCAAGGGTCACCTTCATTGTCTTGCTTAACAGATTGTTCATTTCATAGCCCATACCAAAGTTTGCAGTCATATGAGGAGATTGATAAAGGAGGCTTTGGTTCTGTTTGGAAGCAACAACAGAGTTTAGTTCTTCACGAAATTCAGGATCCTTTTGACCGCTCGCTGCAATCATCAGAGAAAGACAGTGCAGATGTGAGGAAAATTTTAATATCCAGCTATGAAGATTACTTGGACCAGAGCAGTAATGTGTTAATGGAAATCAATGGTGATGCTTATGAAGATCCTTTTGCAGTATTCTTGAAGTCATCCAGCCAATTCATGCTCTGCAAGTTTGTCAGCAGTGAACTTGATTCCAAGTTTCCATGGGAGTTGCCTTTCGATTCTTCCCTTTTTCCTGAGCATTAGAAAGCATTTGGGAAGAAATCAAATATCAGCCATAATGCTTACCTGGGTGCATTGGTTGTTCCATCTCACTTGACTGGGTGGTGGAAAGAGTAATTAGGGTAGGTTTGTTGAATAAGCTCAAATATGAGCATCTTTCCAGTTTGTTAGTTAGGATTTAGTCATGTCTGGTTTTATTATGGTTTTTAGTTTGAGTCTTCAGTCAAAGTCTGTCTGCATAATGTCAGTTTCCGTGTAATGACTCCATAGCCTAATGGACGAAGGCACTGTCTGCTCACCCAAAGATCCGCAGTTCTTGGCACCTCCAACAAACTGGAGCTACCATCCTCCATTGGGGCCAATGTTAGTGTCAGTCTTGGAAGCATTCCTTCAGTGATCAAACATGCTCTTACAAAGTGATTTTAGGGTGTCAAGGTCAAATTTTGTCATTTCAGTGAGTTTTCAAGCAAAATTTGGTCACTAGGCACTAGGTCTAGGTTTGATTTTACCCTTGTCAAAGTTGTCCAAATGACGTTCCATGTCAGCATTCAATTGAGTGTACCATCATTCAAAGGGTTTTCATCATATGTTAAGTTCCACTGGGTCATTTTACACCTTGTTCACGCTTCAGTTGCGCCTAGGCAAGGTTCATTTCCCTCTCCTAGGGTTTTGAAGCTAATTTCTCTTTGGATGGTCAAATCATAGAAAAAACTTGTATCCTGATGTTCATACACCTTCCCCTATCCATAATGTACCTTATTAAAACACTTCCCATCACTAAAAATCCCCCAAATTCCTCATTTTCACACAAACCCTAGTTTCTTGCTACAACTTGGCAATTTTCTAGGCTAGGCCTGTGTTTTGCCTTTTTGGACCCCTTCCCCTCACTCGATTTTTAATATTCCACTTTCCCCTACTTTCTAACATCCCTCCCCACTTCCCAAAAGTTTCTCAAGAATTTAGAAGCCCCCTATCCCCTTCATTTCGCTTCATTTCGACAAATCCCTTGTCCCACACATCGGGATAGGTTTCACTCAAATGATGTTTATGAGCAATCAAAGATGAATTTTGAAAAAATGAGAGAGGTTTTTGTCCACAACAGATCAAGGAAGCAAAAAAATCCTTCACTTTTTACACAGGTATCATGGTTTTATAGAAATGTCAAAAATACAATCGCCTTGGGAGAATTGATACACCTCTGAAGTGACCTTGGGAAAATCAAGATTTCCCCTAGCTTGGTTGGCCAACTAAATTTATTGATGGGTAAAATGATAACTAGACACAAAGATATTTCCAATGAGCTATCATGAGCTCAATTTGGATTTGAGTAACACCTTCAACAGTTGATTGCAACAGTACTCTTCCTTGAGGCAGCCTCATTTGACACATTTTGACCAGTCTTGGGAGATTTGATTTTTTACAGCGAAAATGAACTCCAAATGGAAAAATTCTGGTTGGGTTGGAAATTAGACTCAAATACCTTTCAAACAAGCTATCTTTCACCCAATTTGGACACTAGGAAGGCCTCCAAAAGGCTCCTACAACAAAGCATGATGCATAGAGGGAGCGCGACGCACTGGGAGAAATTTTATAGTGTAAATTTACACTGGCGCGCCGTACATGGGAGGCGTGGCGCATAGGGCTAAAAGGCCTGAATTTCATTGAAATTTTCCTCCAAATTTCTAGGTAGGGTCTAAATCATGGCTTGCTCATCAAGTTTTATGGATGATATGGTGGTTCTTGGATATGTTAAATTGCCACAAAACTCATAAGACCAAACAATCAAAAAGCATCAAAACCATGGTGGCTAGGGTTGCATAATTGAGGTATTGAGGCCAAGGTTATGTTTTCCTACCATTTTTCCCTCCCCTACCAGTTTTCCCTATCCTCCCTTTCTCATTTTTCCTATTATCCCTACCCTAAAATACTACCAAACCCTCTCGCTTATCCCTCCTCTTATTTGTCAACATAACACCCCAAAACCCTACCTTGTCAAAACCCCAAAACCCTACCCTATCAAATACCCAAACCCCCTACATATCCCTAAACAAAATTCTCCCCATAACCCCTATTCCCATCACATTACTCCCCTCCTAATACTCCATTTTTCATTGTTCCCCTTGGTGGTAGATATCACAAAAGCACCCAGCTTCACACCATCATCAAAGGGCAGCCTAAGTACAGTACACACAACAGTCATAGCATCTGAGCATTCATAAGAGTATGAGATGGAGGCACAGTGATTCGCCAACAGAGGTACATGCACCCAGGAGGCCTCATAGAGCTGCAAAGCATCCGTGAGAATCGACAAGCTGCCCAACAAAGGAGGACCGAGCTCACTACCTTGGAGCAAGAGATCAACAATGACTGTGAGTCCTGGCTAGAGCAGATCAACATCCACCTGGAGAGACCACTGGAGAAGGCTGAAAGAGACAAAGCCATACTGAGGAGGATGTTTTATCATTACAGGGCACGGAACATGAGTGCAAAGGCCTGGATAAGGAGCTTGAAGGCAAAATTGAGCAAAGCAACAAAAGAGGAAAAAGAGGTAAAAGAGCAAGATCGGATTCGAACCTTGGCTAAAGCTTCTGTGGCCTAGCATAGTGCCTCAAAACACAGGTTTTTTCTCCCTATGCACCGCACCACTGGTGCGTCGCGTAGGATTGGGAGCTCCAAATGACAAATGGCTTGCATTTTTGGATTCAACATGCAAAATCATGACTACTGGCACTCGGGCAAGAAATCTGGGCATGATTTGAGTCTCCAAGAGGTCAAAAACACCCAAAAAATGGCTTCTCTGCCCCTATTTTGACACACAGGAAGCAGTCTTGGGATAATGAAGATTTGGAGGGGCAAATGAGCACCAAATTCAAAAATTCCACTTGGGTTGGAAAGTAGATAGGACAGGATTTCCAACAAGCACACTTGGGAACAATTTGGACTTCAGAAAGTACCTCAAAACCACCTCCAAATTGGCACGACTCATATAGAATTTGGCGCGGCGCATATAGGAAAAAAGGTCAATTTCACCTCCTTTTCGCGAAATTTCAATTCGCGACTTCTCCAAAGTGGGCCCGCTCATCTACACTTCAATTTTTCGGCACATAAGATAGAATTTAAAGTATTTTCACTCCAGATTGGCTTCTATCCAAGTGGCAAAGGAAGGCAAACAATCACCCAATCCATTTGTCATGTTGGTAACGCTACACCTGTAGCTAATGGTTGGCTTTCCACCTCCATTTTGTAATGATTCGAGTAACTCCCCAACCCTTGGGAATTCTATCTCTTCATGGCACATTCTATATATTGTATGCGCACTATTTGCAAAGGGTTGGTTGGCTTGTAACTTCTGGGAGACTGTGGAAAAGAAACTATGTGTCTTCATTGTATATTTTTACAGAGGATTAATGAAAGGTAGCGGATCTGTTTCATGAGATTCATGTGGTTGTGAGTGTAGCAAATGTGTCTCTTATGTTTCATATGTATCTTGTTATGTTTCATAGCTCATTTCATATACATTTCCGGTGAAATTTTCTAAGTTAGATAAGGTAAAATTCAATTTTATTGCTCTGCCTATGGGAAAATTTCATGTTCAGTGTTCTTTCTTCTGTTGAAAAGGATTCATGTGCGTATGCCCTTTTCACTCTCCTAAGCAATCTCTCCATTCTGCGTTGTTTCAAACTAAATTTCTGGACTCTCCGCCTATCTTGCATCACGAAGTAATATGTGCCTTTGTATTAAATTCTCTGTTCATTACGGTCCATTGGTCCCATACCATGCCAGAAACATAGTCATTCATAAAAATCACTTCTTGTATCCATATTCACTTACTAGCCTAAGATCAATACTTCACTGGAAGTCATCTCAGATCGTTTCATTTATCTATTTACTGAGTGTGACTCAGAAAGAGCCCTCTCCTGTTCTGGTAGGGCTAGCTACCAGACTGAGTGTGGTTTGTGGTTACCCTGAATTTTGCCTTCCTTCAGCCTAAGGTGGATTTAGGTGCTAACAGACACTTTGAAGAATACTATAGATGCATTGAAAAAATCTGAGACCTCTGAGAAGTTCTCTTGGTGTAGAGAAATAATGGGCATTGTAGGGATGGATAAATGACTAAGCTCTCCTACGGCCCCTTGTGGAAAGAAAACCGCAAGTGGGAGAATGTTGGGGTGTGTTATATTCTTTCCATGACTAGCCTCCCTAGTTAACCTGGGGGGTAGAGCCCCCCCTTCGTTGCACCGATTGCATAGTGGGGGGGTCACGGTGGGTTTGAGTGGGGTGGGTAGCCCCTCTTTATGGGGTCTGGGGCAGTGCCCCAGGGAAATTTTGTTTTGGACCCTATATTAGGTGGGGTGAACCTACCTATGGTTTTGTGCATGGTTTTCACACATGGTTTTGGGCGCAATGGTTTTCGGTCCATGGTATTGGATGCTTCGGCATGTATATATATGTATTGTAACATTGAAAGGAACGTAATGAAAAAAACAAGCTAGTAGTTCGATTTTGGGTCCAATGGAAAATCTCTGTTTATATGTGTTTTATGTTTTATGCTATCGCATTGTTTATTTTGGGTTTTCGAATTTGTATGCAGGTAATTTTTGTACGTGGTTAAAACCTACCGTTGGACCTCGCCTTGAGCAAAAAGGAGGTTCCGAGAGGTTGCAGAAGGCCCTATGATCCAAATTGGGAGTTTGGATAGGAATTTTTGCAATGTTTTTTGCCATGAGTTCAGTGGTATTGTCTATTTCTGACGCTGGGCTCTCCATTCTTTCCCCATAATTCAGCTTCGAGGTATAAGGGTTGTAATTGCTTATTTCTTGTATTTTTATCTCTTTTATGACACTAATTGAATGAAGGCTTCCCCACTATTGAGCAGGGCCTAGAGACGTAGTCCAAATTGGACGAACTCTGTAATCAAATCATTGTGTCATGGTTTTTGTGTTCTTCTGATTATTTCCACATTGTTTACATGCTTTCAAGTTCCATGGTTAATTAACTCTGTTCTATGTAATTATGATGCATTTGTAAGTAAAAGATCTTGGATCAAGTTTGGTATCAGATCTGGTCTTTATAGATGAAAATTGCATGAGTTTATGCTAACTCGAAACAAGCTACGAAAAGGAGAAGGAACACTTAAGTCCTTTGATCATGAAGTAGGACATGCGCAACGAAGAAGAAACATGGCCAATGAAGAATCTTGATGGGAAGAGGAACATAATTTCCGAAAGGTATCCTACAATATGGCAGGAAAGGTGGACACATTGTTCGCAGAGTATGGGAAGGCACTTGCCATGGCATGAGAACAAGGACGTCGATGATCATGGATCGACAAATCAGGAAGGTGGTGGAATATCATCCTCCTTCTCTTTCTTCTAGTGATAGTTCTCATCACTCTCAGCAAAATTCCAAGCATACCTCTAAGAAACCATTCTTCAACTTAGATGTAAAGTTTGACCTACCCATGTACAATGGAGAGTGTAGTGCAAAAAAACTCAATAATTGGATTAGACAGATAAAGGTTTATTGCCGAATCTAGAAAATAAAAGAAGATGAGGCAAAAGTCCAGTTAGCATCTCTTTGGCTAAGCGGCACTACTCTCGTTTGGTGGGAGAGCAAGTTGCAAAAAGGCAACTCAAAGTCAGGTAACCTTCTTTCTTCTTGGTCTAGTTTTATTTCTGCATTGAAAGACCAATTATACCCTTTGGGTTATAAGAAAAGGGGAGTTATGGACTGGCAATATATAAGGCAAGGTAAGGGCCACAATGTGCAAAGCTTCATTGAAGAATTTTGGAAATAAGCACTGAATTTGGGTATCTCATTAGATGCGCCTGAGGCTGTAACTAAGTATATAGGTGTGCTACATAGTTACACCAGACGCTCATTATTATTGTTCGAGCCTACTACAATCGATGCAGCCAACGTAAAGGATATTCGTCTTGAAAATTGAGGCAAGAATGATCGAGATGATCAAGCCAAAAAGGCACCATTCAAAACTCAACATGACAAATTCCAGAAGAAAGGAAAACGGAAGGATAAGAATATTGTTGCAGCCAAGAAAGGGGACATAGCAACACTCGATTGCACTCATTGTAAGAGAGATGATCATGACGAGGACCACTGGTGGAAGCTGCATCTAGTGTTGAGACCGAAGAGATTTGTTGGAAAGGGGAAGCAGAAGAAAGTGGCAACAGCGCAAGACCTTGGATTAGTGATGATACATTGATCACAGCGGTGGGCACAAGAGGTAATCTTTCTATTAATGATAATTCTGATTCGGTTGCACGTACTAGTTATTTGAATGAACCTGTAAGTAATGAGTGGAAGATAATTGAGTTATTCCACATTAGAGTTGTCATAAAACATACAAAGGTGGAAACTCTGTTTGATTTAGGTTCCCAAGAAAACTTAATCTTAGAGTCCTTATTGAAAAATTTAGGCCTTGAAATTAAGCCTCATCCGAGTCCATACCCACTCGGTTGGGTAAGCGATAAAGCCAAATTGCAGGTCACAAAGCAGTGTAGGGATAGATTCGCTATTGCTTCTAAATTAGTTGATGAGGTAGAGTTAGATGTAGTGCCTTTGGAAATATATGGAATCATCTTGGGAAGCCCATATCTATATGACAGAAAGGTCGTTTTTTTTTGGCATGAAAACAAATACCTCCTTACAAAGGATGGGGTAGAGTATATAGTTAGGGCTCATCATACAAAAGTTAATGCTAGCCTTGTAAGCGCAGGATAGATTAAATGACTAGTTAATTCCAAAAAAAGGTGCATGCTCATGATAGTGAGAGTGAAAGAGGCTGAGATGGCTGACGCTTTCAAAGGCTGTAATCCTTATCATAAGAAATAATTATTTGAAATTGTTTCTGATTATGATGGATTATTTCAGGAACCGAGAGGATTGCCCCCTAAATGTTAAATCCAACATGAGATCCATTTACAATAGTATGCTCCTTTACCAAATGTTAGCATGTACAAGATGGCTTCTATCGAGATGGAGGATATCAAGAAACAGGTGTAGGAACTGTTAAATCAAGGAGTCAACAAACTGATTTCTTCTCCTCATGGCTCACCAATCATGTTGGTTCCCAAGAAAGATGGCACATGGATAATGTGCATAGATTATAGGGCATTGAACAAGATCACGGTGAAGAATTGGTACCCTCTCCCTCGCATTGATGAATTGTTAGATTAGATGAAAAAAATTGTTTATTTTACAAAGATGGATTTGCATAATGGTTATCACTAGGTTAGAATTGCAGAGAAGGTCGTTTCGAAGACTATGTTCAAAACCAAACAAGGGTTGTTCGAATGGATGGTGATGCCATTCGGATTGTGCAATGCTCTATCCACGTTTATGAGGGTAATGAATGATTTATTCAGGCCTTTCCTTGATCATTTTGTTCTTGTATATCTGGACGATATTCTTGTGCACAGTAGGACATGGGATGAACATGTGTGTCATATAAAGAAAGGGCTTGATGTTCTGAAAAGTGAAAAGTTGTATTTGAAACTGTGAAAGTTTGATTTTTGAGAAGACTTCTCTGACTTATTTAGGGGACATTGTTGGAAATGGACAATTGAAGATAAATCCCTCTAAAGTGGAAGCGATTATGAATTGGCCTGAGCCCACGAATGTTACAGAGGTTTGAAGTTTTCTGGGCATGTGTCAGAAAATAATATATATTATAGAGCAATGGAACACATAGAATATTGCATAAATATAAACACAGAAAACACATAAAACCAGAGAGACACAGATATATGTGATTCACCCAGTTTGGGCTACGTCCACCCCGAACAGCTAGTCCTTCCTTTCTATTGTCCAGCAAAATGAAGAGACACAACCTATAGCATGTTGGCTGTAATATCCTCTATTTTCTCTCACAGTCTCACCTCTCTGTTTCTCGCTCAGAGAATACACATCTATTACATAGCCTCAAATACAATGCCCTCATACAAAGAGAGGGGGTTGCCTTCTAGGGAAAAAAAACCCTAAACTAAACATAAGTTCTACTGTCAGATCATCCGCCTAATGAACGACCCATATTGACTAGAAGTTACTATACTTTTACAAGGCAATTTTACATCTGTTTTTAGCTTCGGGGGCACTGCCCTCGAAATCCCCGCCGGGGGACCGCTGGCCCTCGAACCTCCCAGCTGGGGGGGATTGGCCCCCCCGAACCCCCGTCGGGGGGACAAGTCCTCCTCACACCCCCCCGCGTGGGGGGGTGTACAAACTTCCTGGGGTAGACATTCGGCTGAAAAAAAGACCTCTAAACAATCATGCTCCACACCCAACAATCTCCCACTTGGAGAATGATTATAGCAACTCCATCGCTGCTTCATTTGCTGGACAATGACTCCTTTTGGACCTCGTTGTTTCTCATCTTCATCGTCATCCTTGAAGACCAATTGAAACTGAGCATATTCTCAGTTTCTCCCTAGTTACAACTTTTGTTAGCATATTTGCAGGATTCTGGTTAGTGTGTATCTTTTCTAGCTTCAACTCTCCATCTTCCAACACATGAAATGGTACTTAAGTTGTATGTGTTTAGTCCTGGAATGAAATGCTGAGTTCTTTGCAAGATGAATGGCACTTTGGCTATCACTGTATAACGTGCCCATATCTTGCTCTTTACCCAATTCACCCATAAAACTTTGTAACCAAATAATTTCTTTACTAGCCCTTGTAGCAACAACATACTCTGCTTCTGTTCTTGAAAGTGCAACAACACTTTTGATTTTTGAAACCCAACTGATAGCTGTTCCACCTACAGTACATACATATCCTGTATTTCTCCTCCTGTTATCTCTGTCACCTGCCATGTCTGCATCAACATATCCCTGTAGAGAAATGTTTGAACCACCAAAGCATAATGCTTGATTTGTGGTACCTTTCAAATATCTGAGAATCCATTTCACTGGCATCCAATGTTCCTTTCCTGGATTGTTCATGTCACTGCTTACAACTCCCACTGCATGTGAAATATCAGGCTTTGTACAAACCATTGCATACATTAAGCTTCCAACTGCTGATGCATATGGAACTTTAGACATATAATCCATGTCTTCTTGGGTCTTTGGGCACATTTCCTTATTTAGTTTGAAATGGCTAGCAAAAGGTGTACTAACTGGTTTTGCATTGTGCATATTAAATCTTTTCAACACCTTTTGTATGTACTCATTCTGAGACAATGTTAATTTGTGATTTTTCCTGTCTCTAGTTATTATCACACCAAGGATTTGTTTGCAGCTCCCAAATCCTTCATTGTAAGTGAATTTGCCAATTTTATTTTGAGCACATTTATTTCCTGCATGTTAGACCCTACAACAAAGATGCCATCTAGATACAATAACAATATAATATAGCTGCCATCATTTTGTTATTTCAGATAAAAAAAATGATCAGAGTGACATCTAGTATAACCTTATTTAGACATAAACTTGTCAAATTTTAGATACCACTGCCTTGGATCCTGTTTTAAGCCATACAAGCTCTTCTTCAACCTGCACACTAGTTTCTCCTTCCCTTTTACCTCATATCCTTGTGGCTGTTGCATATATTCTCTTCCTCCAAATCCCCATGGAGAAATGTTGTCTTTACATTTAACTGCTCAAGATGCAAATCTTCAACTGCTTCTAGACTTAAAATATTTCTGATTGAAGTCATTTTAACAACAGGAGAAAATATTTCATCAAAATCAATACCTTTCTTCTTTGCAAACCCCTTCACCACAAGTCTAGCTTTGTACCTTTGTTTTCCTCCATCTTCTTCCTTCAGCCTGTAAAGAAATTTATTCTTAAATGTAGTTTTTCCTGCAGGCAACCTGACTAAGTCCCAAGTCTGGTTATGCATTAATGAGTCCATCTCTTATTCCATCGCTACCTCCCACTTCTTCCTGCTTTCAACTTGCATTGCTTCTTCATAACATTCACGTTCACCAAAATCAGACAACAATAAATAATATAATGAAGGAGAGTATTATTCAGGAGGTATACTTATCCTGGTAGATCTTCTAACACCACTTTGAGGTGTTTGGGGTGCCTTTTTCTATTGTGGTGGTTGATGTTGTTGTGGTTGTTGATTATTATTATTTTCAGGCACCTTTACTTTTTCAGTGATCTCATCAAGAACTGCGTATTCCTTGTTTTCTTTTTCCTATTTCTTTTCTTGCAACTGATTCTTATACAAGACCTTTTGATTGAATATTACATCTCTGCTCCTAATGATTTTGTGATTTTCGTAATGATATAAGCGATAACCAAAATCATTAACACCATATCCAATAAAGGTACATATCTTTGACTTTGCCTCAAGCTTTGTTCTATTTTCTTTATTAATATGGACAAAGGCCTCACAACCAAAAGGCTTTAAAAAAGAGTAGCTTACCTTTTTACCTGTCCATGCTTCCTTTGGAACACCACCATCCAAGGAACTTGAAGGCCCTCTGTTTATTAGATAAATAGCAGTATCTACAACATCTGCCCAAAATTGTAAAGGAAATCTTGCATTCAATCTCATGCACCTTGCACGCTCCATGATTGTTTTGTTCATCCTTTCTGACACACCATTTTCTTGTGGTGTTCTTGGAACTATCTTCTCTCTACGAATTCCATGCTCTGAAAAGTACGTATCAAACTCTTTGCTGCAATATTCACCTCCATTGTCTGATCTAAGACACTTAAATTTCTTTCCTGTCTCAATCTCAACCAAAGCTTTCCATTTCTTGAAAGTGTCAAATAAATTAGATTTATTCTTAATACAATAAATCCAAGTTTTTCTAGTTGCATCATCAATAAAAGTAACATAATAATGAGAGACACAGAGAGATGATACCTGAGCAGGTCCCCATACATCTGTGTGCACAATATCTAATTTTTCGCTCTTCTTTTCTTTCCCAACTCTGAGAAATCTGACTCTCTTCTATTTTCCATAAATGCAATTCTCACAGAAGTCCAAATCAACATTCTCCAACCCGACAACAAATTCCTTGAGTGAAGAATCTTCATCCCCTTTCACTCATGCGTTCGAGCCTATGATGCCATAATGATGCATTTGCTCCTTTGGAAGTTAAATCATTAACAAAGTTAGAAATACCATTGCATAAATACAATGTACCAACCTTTTCGCCTTTTGCTATTACTAGGGCTCCTTTGGTGACCTTCCAAGCTTTATCTGTTAAAGTTGTCACACAACCTTCACTGCCTAACTACCCTGTTAAAATCAGATTTTTCTTCAGATTTGGAACATGCCTTACCTCCTTTAGCAGCCGTTGGTTTCCATTCTACTGTTTTACAAGAACCTTACCCATTCCAACAATTTTACAGGGTTTGTCATCACACAAACGGACTTGTCCAAAATCTCCTTGAACATAGTAATGAAAATATTTCTTATCAGGTGTGGCATGGAATGAGGCCCCTGAATCTACCACCCAGGAATGAGTAATATTTTTGAAAGAAAGAATTAAAGCATCTTGTAACACCTCAACTATCACATTTGCTTCATGATTGTTTTCTTGCTATGCATCTCCTTCTTTTCCCTTCCGAGATCTACAGTCTTTCTTTAGGTGTCCTTTCTTTCCACATTTCTAGCACACTATCCTCGATGTAGACTTGGATATGCCTTTCCTTGATTTACTACAATATCCTGAGCTCTTTCCTCTTTCCATTTTCTTCCCCTAGACTCTTCACTCAAAGCATTACCTGATGTCTCACCGGAGCTTTTCCATCGCATTTCCTCGCTAAGGATAGCACCAACAACATCATCAAACTTTAAAGTACTAGATCTAGAAACAAAGTTACTAATGGCCATTACTAAACCATTCCAACTTTCTAGCAATGAGCACAAGAATAACAGAGCTCTAACTTCATCATCAAAGTTTATCCCTACAGAAAATAACGGACTTGTAACGATATTAAAATCATTTAAATGGTCTGCAACAAATCCACCTTCCGACATCTTCATACTAAATAACTGTTTCATAAGAAATACCTTTTTTGAGGCCAAGGGTTTTTCATATAGTTTCTGCAACACCTTAATCGAACCCTCTATCGTTGTTTCCTTCAAAATACTAAAGGTGACCGACACTGCGAGGCACAACCGTACTGTTCTGAGTGCCTTTCTATCGAAAAGGTTCCATTCTTCATCTGTCATACCCGTCGACATCTTTGTTTTTCCGCCTAATGGTAGGTACATATCTTTCTGATACAAATAATATTCCATCTGCATCTTCCACAGCAAGAAGTTTTGGCCGTTAAATTTCTTGACCCTAAACTTACCATCTTCTGCCATTGCTCCCACTCGAACCAGGAATCCTGCTTTCTTGCGAGTTTATCAACCAAATAGACCTTCAGCTCTAATACCAGTTGTTAGAAAATTATATATATTACAGAGCAATGGAACACATAGAATACTTCATAAATATAAACACAGAAAACACATAAAACTAGAGAGACACAGATATACGTGGTTTACCCAATTTGGGCTACGTCCACCCCGAACAGCCAGTCCTTCCTTTCTATTGTCTAGCAAAATGAAGAGACACAACCTACATCAGATCCGTTGCAATATCCTCTTTTTTCTCTCACAGTCTCACCTCTTTGTTTCTCACTCAGAGAATATACATCTATTACACAGCCTCAAATACAATGCCCTCATACAAAGAGAGGGGGTTGCCTTCTAGGGCAAAAAAAAAACCTAAACTAAACATAAGTTCTACCGTCAGATCATCCATGTAATGAACGGCCCAGATTGAATAGAAATTACTATACTTTTACAAGGCAATTTTACATCTATTTTTAGCTTCGGGGGTAGTGCCGGGGGACTGCTAGCCCCCAGACCCCCGGAGAAGTCCCCCCCGCATGGAGGGTTGTACAAACTTCCTAGGGTATACATCCGGCTGAAACAAAGAACTCTGAACAATCATGCTCCACACCCCACAACGTGGTATAGTATTGGAGAAGGTTCATTGTGAACTTATCCCTTATCACATCCCCCTTGCATGCCTTGACTAGTGTGAAGCAGGCCTTTTAGTGGGGAGGAAAAAATAGAAATCCTTCGACACACTGAAAGAGAAGTTCATAACAACACCAGTGCTAGCCTTACCAGAACATCAACATCCTTTTAAAATTGAAACACATGCCAACAAATATGCCATGGGAGCTGTATTGATGCAGAAAAGAAAGCCTGCATGTTACCATTCAAAGACTTTCTCCCAGGCTATTGTGAATTATCCCACATATGATAGGGAGTTGTATTCCTTGGTCTAGAGTGTAAAGAAGTGGCAACACTATCTGATTTGCAAGGAGACCATCATCCATATGGATCATCAGCCCTTGCAGTATCTTCAGTCACAGACCAAGCTTCAACAAACCTGTCACTTCAGATGGATGGGATTCCTCCAACAGTTTCATTTGGTGATAATATACAAGAAGGGCACCAGCAAAAAAGTAGAAGATATGCTTTCTCGCCCTCCTATTTTTGCATCTGTAGTTTTGAAAAATGTTTTTTTATTGTTAGAAAGTTATGCTGAACATTAGGCTAATGATTGTGATTTTAAATAAATATATACAAAACTAACTCATGGATCATAGGTGGACAATTATTACTTGCAGGGAAATCTATTGCACCACCTTTGCAAACTGTGCATACCTAGTGATGAAAGGTTCATGTAATCAGAGAGGCTCATACCTCTCTGGTGTCTGGTCATTTTGGAATCGAGAAAACTTTATGTCATTTGTAGAGGTTTTATTTTTTGCCTCATATGAAAAACATTGTGTCTTGCTTTGTAAAGGGTTGTGTGTTGTGTTACGTTTGAAAGCCCTCTAATAGAAAACTTGGGCTCTACACACCACTCCCTATTTCGAGTCGACCATGGGAAAGTATGTCCATGGACTTTGTAGGAGTTTTTCCTATGTCTAGGAAAGGTCACAACTATTTGTATGTCATTGTGGATTATTTTAATGCCTTGTAAAAATTTGGTCACTGCTGAGAAAACTGCTTTTCTTTTCTTCCAACATGTTTGGGTCCATTTTGGGTTGCCCACATCTATTGTGTCAGGTTGAGACTCTTGATTTCTTGGGGAGTTTTGGACTAGCTTATGGAGAATGATGGACACTAAGCTAAAAATAAGTACGACATTTCATCCACGGTCCGACGGACAAAGAGAGGTTGTCAACCACATCATGGTGCACTTATTTCGAGGCTATTATGGGAAACATCCCAAGTTGTGGGATGAACACGTTCCTTATGTGCAACAAGCATATAATTGAGAAGCACCTTCATCTACATAGAGCTCATCATTTGAGACATGTTTTGGCTATCTACCTAGAGATCCCTTGGACATGGTCTGTGGGAAAGAGGAGGTGTGGTGATGTAAAATTATAAGTGCGGACACAAAAAAATTCCTCTAGCCCAGTAATGGGTTTAGCCACAACAGATACATTCTATGGAAGATTTCCTTAAGTTAGAACCAATTAAGAGGCTTGCCTCTTAGTATGCTTATCCTGTTTGATGATGTCCTTTCTTGCTTGCTCCAACTATCTCTCGCTTCCTTCTTCAAGCACCTGAAACAAGTAAACAACAACAAACAACAACTGTGATAATAGACAAATTGTAATTCAACCTACTTAACAAGTCAAGAAACATTAAGCCATGAATATGTAAGATGACAAATCATGTAGGAAATCAATCGATAATTGCATATATTAATATCAAAGGGAGTTTACAACCACTGTCTTGATGTTGCAGTCCTCCTCTGACAAGACCAAGTTCCCACACACTTCTGCTAACATTCCATGATGGTCTCAATCCACAATAGTTTTAAGGCTCTTCCCTTTAGGCTTCACTCCAAACAAAATAACACTTCTTCCTCACACAACTAGGAATAACTTGATGTTTACTCCAAACCAAAATAGCACTAGCACACCAACATTAACACTAGCTTGTGCTTGGGAAGAAGGGAGGTTTATATAGGATGAATGGATGGTAGATGCATCATCTTCTCATGGGAGAAGGGCTTATCCCTTGAGGTAGTTCCATCATTATAGGGGAAAGGAGCCCAAAATGATATCCTCAACCCCATCCGGCCAAACCATTTACCAGACTTCTGTTACGAAGCTTTGGCTCCTAATTTAAAAAACCTTCTGTAACAGGACCGACATGATTTGAAAACAGCTCATTCACTTCGACCCATGCTAGAGATAGTGTTAATCTCTGCACATTGGCATGGGGGAGACAAAGGCCATTAGCACCAGTCTTGTAAACTGGGCAAAACAAAAGTTTCAGGGGAAATGGTGCAAAGGGGAATTGATCTGCTCATGAAGAGGGACACAATGGGAGTTTCTTCATGAAGGAAAAGCATGTGGGGTTCACTGTAGAGGTCCTCTAGGATCAAGGAACAAGGAGTACAGGGACAGTGACAAAATTATGTGTAACAAATGCCCCCTAATGCGTGAAGGCCGAGCTAGAGTGAGGGATTAAATGCTTTATTAATTAGTGCGGGGAACTGTAGTCTGTCATCGGAAAACTTGCAAGCAAGTACATATACATATACATAACTGAGAACTATGTCCAATGATACATGTACTGAGAACTGAGAACTGTCATGGTATGGACACAACCATCCAAAGAATGATCATGTAAATGGATCCAGGTATAGGCACAACCATCCATCAAAGGGGATCATGATGAAAATGAAGCATGGTCGCAACCATCCAATAATAAGAAGGATCACATCCGATAACTCATGGTATGGTTGCATCCATCCATCTGAAAGAGACATGCATATCAACATAACCATGTCACATCATTTTGCAACCTGGACTTTTGTGATTTGAGTCCAGGGTCTTGTGCTCCAACACAACCCAATCAAAGTACAGATTCTAACATGTGAATAGATGTGTTGACATCGAACATGCTAGAAATTCGCTTTATTACCAGAAAATGATGTGAAATGTTAACAAGCGCGAGAGAAACCACCAATAATGACAATGGACCTCAATGTGCTATCAACACAATCCACAAAATGTGAATAGAAGAACTGAAGTCAAACACCCATGAAATCACTCGATCAAAAGCCAATGATGTGGACTTGTTGTCGAGTGTGAAGAAATTGCCATCAGGGCATGCAAGCTCTAAGGTACTGGAAGGGAGTCTCTCAGTCAACTTCCCAGATAATGAGTTGAAGTCAACGGAAAGTGACTGTGTCGACGTAGGGCCATAAATGTTTCCCACATCATTGACACAAGACAAAAGGATGCAAAATGATTTTGGATGATATAGAGAATTAGAGGTAAGTGTAACTGTAGAAGGACAACTCTTAAAATACCGGCGACACAACTGGAAGTTTGGAAGCTTTTGGATCCATGGGATCGGTGGTCATGATGACGTGGCAGAGATAAAATGGAAGGCAAAAAATGAACGGCCCAACCCAGGAAGGTCAACGATACAAAGGAGGATATCCCAACTCGACATGAAGAAAAAAGTGTCATGTTCAAGAGTGAGATGTTGACACCACTGATAGATTTCCAAATTCCCCCCCACCATTTCTGGCAGGTACCCCAATTATTTTTAATCGCAAGCTTGAAGGGGATAGCATATGTTTGCACTGTAAGTTCATTCTTCGGACAAATCCAACCTAGTAAGTTTAACGATCCCTGGGAAGGATAAGATCATGTTCATCATGATGACGAATCCGATGTCATTTAATAGTTTAACGAGTTCGAAAAAGGTGTAACTTGATATCTTTTTCATGTTTAGAGAGTTTGAAAAAGATACAGAAAAGAAAACTCCACATGGTCCCTTTTTGTACATTTGTGTCTCTCGAGCATGAAAAGGTAGAAAAAAATACTTGAGAGAATTTCTTGACCATTTTAGTCAAGGAGTACCTTTTTCATAAATAGTGCTTCCCAGCCCGAAAAAGGGGTAAACTTATACTGGGCACAAGATGTTTCACATCCATTAACGAGTTCGAAACGACAAGGGCTCGACCATATTTTCACTTTTAAAGGATCGAAAAAGAGAATGAAAGTGGACCCCCCCATTTTATTTTCTTTTACGAGTCAATATGGAAAAATACTCGAAAATATTTTCATATGAGTTTAACGAATCGAGAAAAGAGTTGAAACGTGACTCGTCCTAGAGGAACGAGTGGTATAAATGGTAGCAACTAGTTCCAACAATGGTGGAACTGCTCAAAACATGTAAAGGTAAAGAGGTTGGCTAATAAAACCACTCATCACTGTGTCCCCTCAAGAAAGGAAAAGCAACCAAGTGAAAGCATATGATCAACCAAAGAGATGGTGGCGATGGAATGAAACAACCAAGGCTCATCTAGTAGAAATTAGCTGATAAAAATGACAATGATGAGATGTAAATTGGGCATGGGTTCATTTTTACACAACCTTGAACCATGGATAACTTTTCTTGAATTCGGTTTCATGTTTACACAAGTTTGCATGCCCCCAGCATAATGACTCAATTGAGGTACATGAAACCCAAGCTTCATTTCAGTCTACTAGGTGGATGGAATGAAGGCTCAATTTCGAGACCTTAGAAAGACTCAAATGGGATTTTACAAGATCTAAATTAAAGAATTGATTTGGAAAGAGGAGGTGCTTCATTTTTTAATGAGGTTGATATAGGAAGAAACTATCCTCAGACTCCTTGATTCATTTTTAACGAGCTTCACACAAGACAAGGAACTATGCTCAGCATCTATTCGTGAACCATATGAGAACATGGCTCCCAAGAGGTATTCACTAGACAAAAGAAACACACTCTGGGAGGAATACATGTCATTTGGTACAAAAGACAGATTGGGTTCCAATGCACCCAGTACGTAATGTACAATACCATATGTGTGATCATCAACAGATGTGGAGACGGAACAGGTAGCCACATAATTGACCTGTGGCAAGGAAGGTACTGCTTGCAAACAAGAGCCGATAGGGGATGATGGTTGCAAAGGAGGTGCCTGGTGACCAATGAATGACAATTGATCAATGGTTACAATTCTCCCTTCATGAGGAAAACAAACTACGCGGAAAATCAAAGAAACAAGGGCTTCCATGACATAAACATAGTTGTGTTCAAGGAGAATACCAAAATCTAAGGGCCCTTGGACTACCATCACGTCTATATAGATGGTCTTTCCTCCCAAAGTAATAGGGAACTTTGGAAGGACCCCCAAGGGTTGGCTAGTTCCTTTGTTGAAAGCCAACAGATTCTAAGTGACAGGCACAAGCTGTGGGGAACCTAAAGTTTGCCAAATAGTAGAAGACATGATGCTAACAGACACACCTTCTTCTACTATAGGGCCATGTACTACCATATTATAGGCTTGTACTATGATCTAGGAAGGCACACAAGATGGGAGGCGGAAAGCAGTGAAGTGACTCCAATTGAAAGAAATGAAAAAACTACTTGGTGGGGACATCATATGATTGCTCCCATGTTGTATAGGAATAGGAGAAAGGCTCTCTTGAACAACTCAGATGGGAGGGTCACTCTTCGATTCATGAGAATCTGAGGAGACAAGAAGAACATGAACAATATGCTCACCACTCTCTTCCGAAACAGAGTGAGCAACTGGTGGTGAAACCAAGTCAACACTCTTTTTGACCAATAGTTGGTCTGGAATAGACACAAGAGAGTCTCGCTTAGGAAGAATAGGATGGGTAGGAGATGAATCTAAGTCAATCTCTTTACCAACCAGAAGAGGGCCAAAAGAAATCCTCTGATAAGCAACAGGAAGTTGGGGTTGCAGAGTTGTAAGGTTTTCCAAAACTTTGGAAGCTTTATCCATAAGAGAACAAAGGTGAAGAAGATGCTCTCCTTCACATAACCTACAAGGGAATCTAATATTCCCTTTCTTCTTACCATCGCTAACCGAGGGTGCAACATTGACATGATCTCCAGAGGTTGATGGGGATGGTCGATTCAGGTCTTGATACTATACCTCTAAGACACTGGGAATGCCAGGACAATCTCAAAGGATATGGTCACCCTTACACAACTTGCAAGGTAATCTGAGCTTCCGTGGAGTATCAGAAGGTTTGTCTACAGGGGGTGCATTTGGAGTAATAGTTTCACCATTGGCCTCTCACTTATTTGACTTCTTCTTCTTCTTCTTAGCTTGTTGGTTATTGGATTTCAAACTTTCACCAATCGAGGTATAAGATGAGGGTGAAGAAATGGGGGAAGAGGGTGCGGGGTCAACCTTAGAATCATCGTGACATGATACGAATGAAGGAGATGGTGGGGCAAGAGTTGGGACACTCGGGACCACCAAGGTTGAAAATAACCAAACATGCAAACCAATGGTTAACCCAGGGATGGACAACGTTGCCATATAAGGAGCACCAGCATTTCTGAAAGAAGGAAAAGGACTAGGATTCCCATTCGAGGGGAACCATTGACTGGTAGACTCTGGGAATGTGGCCATTGGAATCGATCCTAAAGAATCACTAAGGAAGCTAACTATAACCATGAATATTTCGTGGGCAGTTAATTTTAACACACTGAAACAAAACTTTTCCTTTTCATATTCTAAGAGTTGAGAAAAGGATGAAAGGTGACTCTAGTCACTTTCGGAATTGACTTGCTCGAAAGGACAAGTGCTCAATGATCTTTTTAGATTTAAAGAGTCAGCAAAGATAAAAAATGACTACTCAGGGTACTCTAGGCATGAAGGATTACCAGGTAACCATGAACTGTAGAATACCTCCCAATGAACCGAGAAGTATGGGCAAGAAATCTCCCCAAATGCTGTGTTTGGTGTATCACATTTACATGATGGCAGACTCGACTTCCAATGGATAAGGATTGCAAACCTAGTGGGGTCTCCCTTTATATACATGACGGTACAGGGAGCACAAGTCCATGCTAGCGATGTATAATGCCGAAGCGAATGACAACTACTTTGTTTAAAGATTTTGGAACATGTCTCTAGCCTAGACCACTAAATAGAAGCATTAAGTGTCAATGCTTCCTTGGGTTAATTCAATAGATTTTAATGGTTGATATTGAATTAGGTTTCAATTACAAGGCCCTACTGTTGTCATCTGAAAAAACTCCTACATGCAGCTATATGAGAAAAGATATCTTTGTCTTCGATGAAAATCAACACTAATTGAGGGATAGAGAGCACACAATCAATGCAACAATCAAAGAATGAAATATTTCACTAAGATATGTCCTAAATGCACTTAATCTTCCCTTAACAACAAAATAAGTTTCATTTCATTTCCAATGCTTATGATGATGAAATTATAGATTCTCAATAACACTACTAATGCAATATTTTTTCTTAAGTAAATTAGAATTATGTTCTCCTTTTCATAAAATGCAAAATGAATCTTTCACATAAAGCACTTTAAATGAAAATTTTCACAATTCCGAACAAACAAGCATCAATAAAATCCAAAGCATGATAAATGAAACTAAAAACAACTTCTTCCCTAAATCGAACAAACCATACACATAAATGCTTCAATCGACAAACCAAGTGATGTAATCTATGCTCGGAAAGAGAAAAGAGACACTCTAAATAAGAGAACAAATGAGACTCTTTCACTCATTCAATTGAAAATGAAGCAAATAAAGCATCCTAGTCACTTCTGGGAGGAAGAAGAGAGTCTAAGGGTCAAGACAGATTGGCACTGGAATGGGAGAAATTCTATTTTTTTCTTAACTCAGAGACCGGAGCAACTTTTGGGCAAAAAGTAGTGTCGATCAACATGTCCTTTAGGCTAAAATTAGTAGTCATAGGGCTAATCGGTGCAATTTCTTGGCCAGAGATAACGCTGATCGAGGGATTCAAAGAAAAAATAAAAAAAAAACTTCACACAAGGCCAAACTTAACACATCAAAGGGTGGGCTAAACCAATCAAGCACATAAATCAAGCTAGATGAAGCTCTTTAGCTAGGGAGAAGATGGTCTAAAAAGCTTACAGGGTCGAAATCATGAGAGAAAAACACACTGGTCAAGGTTTGGGGCAAACCCTAATCCTCACTTATAGGCATCGACGTGACTGCCTAATTGAAAACAAACGCCAGAGGCTGGTCAGAGCGATTGTTTCTCATCGTATCACGCTGATCGACGCAACTGTTAGCGGATTAATCACACTGAGCAAGGGAGCCAATATATATATATATATTTTTGAAATAAGGACTAGATCCACTATTATGAATTTTAAAATCAGGCCCTTAAGTAGGAGAAAAAAAACAGAACCAAAGGGAAAAAGTGGAACTAGAAACGTTCACACGAAATCATGAAATCCAAGACAAACAAAAGGATTGGGTCCCCAGTGGAGTCACCAATTTGTGGTGAAGTAAAATTATAAGTACGAACACAAAAAAATTCCTCTAGCCCAATAATGGGTCTAGCCACAACAGATACATTCTATGGAAGATTTACTTAGGTTAGAACCAATAAAGAGGGCTTACCTCTTACTACGCTTATCCTGTTTGATGATGTCCTTTATTGCTTGCTCCAGCTATCTCTTGCTTCCTTCTTCAAGCACCTTAAACAAGTAAACAATAGAAAATAACAACCGTGATAATAGACAAATTGTAATTCAACCTGCTTAACAAGTCAAGAAACATTAAGCCATGAATATGTAAGATGACAAATCATGTAGGAAATCAATCGATAGTTGCATATATTAATATCAAAGAGAGTTTACAACCATTGTCTTGACGTTGCAGTCCTCCTCTGACAAGACCAGGTTCCCACACACTTCTGCTAGCATTCCATGATGGCCTCAATCCACAATAGTTTTAAGGCTCTTCCCTTTAGGCTTCACCCCAAAACAAATCACACTTCTCCCTCACATAACTAGATAACTACAACTAGGAATAGCTTGTTGTTTACTCCAAACCAAAATAACACTAGCACACCAACATTAACACTAGCTTGTGCTTGGGAAGAAGGGAGGTTTATATAGGATGAATGGATGGGAGATGGATCCTCTTCTCATCGGAGAAGGGCTTATCCCTTGAGTTAGTTCCATCATTATAGGGGAAAGGAGCCCAAACTTACATCCTCAATCCCATCCAGCCAAACTGTTTACCAGACTTCCGTTACGAAGCTTCTAGACCTGGAAGCTTCAACTCCTAATTTAAAAAAATTTCCATAACAGGACCGGCATGACTAGAACACAGCTTAGTCGCTCTAGTCAGTGCTAGGGATAGTGTTAATCTATGCATATCGGCATGGGGGAGACAAAGGTCATTAGCTCTAGTCTTGTAAACTGGGCGAAACAAAAGTTTCAAGGGAAATGGTGCAAAAGGGAATTGATCTGCTCATGAAGAGGGACACAATGGGAGTTTCTTCATGAAGGCAAAGCATGTGGGGTTCACTATAGAGGTCCTCCAGGATCAAGGAATAAGGAGTATAGGGATAGTGACAAAATGCTATGTAATAGGATGATTGCAATGGACGAGAGGATAGGGACAAAGCATGGAAGTTCATTCAACGGATACAGGTGAGTCATCAGGCAGTGCAGGAGAAATTGGAGAAGATTCAAGCTTGGTGTAAAGCTTGACATGATAAGCATTGAGTTGACCATCAGTTTCAATTTGGGGACAAGGTATGGCTCCATATCAGCAAGGATAGAATAAAGGGAGAAGGGGAGAAGTTGAGACCCATCCGATATGGTCCCTTGACCATATTGGCAAAAGATTTTCATCTTGACTTGCCTGCTTATATGTAGATGTACTCAGTGGTAAATGTAGAAAACATGAAGCTTTATGAACCTCCATTGGTTATAGATACCGAGGAGGTTGCACAGATTCCTACAGTGGATGATTTTGCACCAGAGTATCTAGATAAGTTTCCCGAAGATATCATACTCAACTGAAAAACCAGGACTTCACAACAAGGAGATGTGGAGTATATCCATGTTGGCTTCAAAGGAATGCATCCAAGCAAATCTTGATGGATGGAGAAGGAAAAAGTGAGGGAGCAATTTCCTCACTCGCCAATTGACTGAAAAGTCTTTTGGTGGTCCACAAGCTCTTAGTGGGGAGGATTGATCCAAGAGGATCTTGGAGGATTGACCCAAGTGGATCTTCAAAAAAGTACTAGTGGCATGGTAAAAGGCTCAAAAGTCAAAGTGGCAAAAGCTGGGTAAACTTAGCATCAGATAGAAATGCTCATCATCTTGACTCCAACATGCGAATGAAACTCAAATCCGAGTCCAAATGAAGAACTTAGAGAAAGTCAAAGTTCGAGTTTAACTTGTCTAGGTGGTAGGGGAAGATGACATGGCAAACATTCCAGCGAATGGGGAGGCACCAAGTGGTAGGCTACCATTGGGACCCGCATATTGCATATCGGTAGAAACAAAGGTCGTAGGCTAGGAATCGGCCCCCAACAATGCTGATTTACGATTTATGATAACGCATATCGCAAATCGGGGGTAGACGAGTGTTGAAGAATCGGCCCGAGTGAAAATGGATTCCGATGTGATCACAATAGCATAAAGGTGAAGGTGTTTGCGATATGATTTTGGCTGTGAGCGTCGATTGCAATTTCTGATCGAGTGTTAGACACAATATTTCTATATGTTACATTGCATATTCCTTTCAGGTCCGCGATTACCAATATGTATGGGTCAATGCGCCGATAGTTCAAAGCATTGATTATGATGTGCGATGGGGACTGTTGGATGCAATGTATTATATATTGTGTTCTATAAACCTGTTGAATCCATGTTATCATGGAATGCCTGTGTCTTGGCTTGGACTGTTTGTCGATAAGTTGGAAACGCCGATAAACATGTTGCCAAGCCTCATACACAATTGAAATGGGTTTTCCTTGTTGGCACAAGGCTCCACTATTATGGTAAGGTTATTGTCGTGTATCCTTTTGGCCTGATTCTGCCTGCTAACTTGGGTTCTTAAGTTAAAACTACCCAGGTTTTGATGGGTTGCCACCATGCTATATATATGATTGTTTATGTCGGAGCAAGGGAGAGAAGGAGTCAGCAGGATAGTTTAGAAGGACACACATGCAACAGACCCTGACCCTAGCAACAGGCCAGACCTTCCCTTGAGTAATAGGGAGGTTCCGAGAGGTTGGAGAAGGCCTGATTATCCAAATTGGGATTTTGGATAGGCGTTTTTGCATTGTTTTTCACCAAGATTTCAGTGATACTATCTATTTCTAATGTTGGGCTCTCCATTGTCTGCCCATCTTTTAGATTTGACGTATAAGGGTTGTAATTGCTTATTTCTTGTACTTTTATCTCTTTTATGCCACTAATTGAATTAAGGCCTCCCCACTATTGAACAGGGCCCAGAGATGTAGTCCAAATTGGATGAACTCCATAATCAAATCATTGTGTCATGGTTTTTGTGTTCTTTTGATTATTTCTTCATTGTTTACGTGCTTTTAAGTTCCATGGTTGATTAACTCTGTTATATGTAATTTTTATGCATCTGTAAGTAAAATATATTGGATCATTTAGTCCCTTTGATTCACTACCACTGCTACCACTGATGGAGCTCTTTAGTAGAGCACGCCTCAACTCCTCCTGCTGCAATTTAGACCACATCTTGCCCCATTCTGGTAGCTTGTCTCTAACCAATATAATTTGGAAAAAAACTTGCCACTCCTCAGAGACATTGTTAAGTGCCAACCTCACTAGCTCTTTTGGTTGAAGTGCTTGCCCAACAACTGCAAGTTGATCTCGAACATCTTGAATCCTAATGAGTAAGGGATCTATGCCTTCCCCTTTCTACATCATGATGCATCTCAACTTTTCTTCTACGAACATCTTTCATTATTCGGAACTACCTTGATATAGCATGGAGAGAGCATCACACGTCTCTTTGGCAGTATCCTTGCTAGATATGTGTGAGACTTGTTGGAAAGTGTAACTATGTTCAGTATTCATTAATGTACTTGAGTCTTCATGTAATGTACTTGTCAAAAGAAAAAATAAAAGAATTATTATTATTATTGTGACTTATTAAATCATGGGTTTCTTGGTTGGGTCACGTGTTTTAGGTCAAAGTCCCCATTGAGGACTTCTAGGATTTATTCTAAGTGAATAGAGTCATTGTAATTTTAAAGAGACCCTTCTTGGGATTTTGAATCATGTAAAAAGGTTAAGTATTGAGTCAAAATTTATTTATGTATCATCCACACCATGTCGGCCTAGAAGAAGATCAAGTCGGCCTAAGTACCCTATTCAACCTCACATGGAGCCTATAAATACAAGCTCATCTAATTCATTTCGAGCATCATTCTCACACGCAAGTTCAATATCTCTTGTAGCTAGGAAAAAGTGTGAAGTTTACTTATAGCTGGGAAAAAGTGCAAAGTTTGTTTTTGAGAAGCTGAAGTGAATGCGAGTTTGGGGAAGTCTAAGAAGAAAGGAAAATTCAAAATTTTGGTGCATCTCTATCTCTATTTCGTGTCTTGAATTGGGAGATCAAAGTCTTCCAAGTTTCCCTATTACGGAAGTTGCTACCTAATCAATGTTGTTGGAAAGGGGTAGAAATTATGGGAGGCTGACTTGGTGTGGAGGGAAGGTCTTTTCTTGGCCTAGGGTGAAGAGTCTCAAAGAATACTATTGAAAGGAATAATTTCTTGACTGGGTTTTCCCATCGAGGGGGGTTTTTCCTTGGCATAGTGCCTACATCTGGTGTCTATTGTTTTATGTGTTGTTTCTTTGGTAATTTATTGATGAACTAAAAGAAAGAAGATACAAATATTTGTAATAACAAGAAACATCACAAGTAATTATCAAGAATAATAAAATTTTTCTTCCTTTCTGATTTTCTAACATGGAATTAGAGATTTGGTGAAGAAGGAAGTAAAAAGGCAGTCTCAAGCACTTGATCAAGGTAGAGAAAAAACTTGAAGGAGCCTCAAACTATAGGTCCTGGAAAAAGAGGATTGACCTAATCCTTGACAAGAACAAGGTACTGTACTTGGTTAGAGGAAAAATAAAGAAGCCTATATAAGATTCTAGTGATGCTAACAAAGTGAAATACAAGGAACTATAATTGGTGGCCATGACTTTGATGGTAGAAGGAATAAAGGACAACCTTGTCCCATTCACAACTAACATTGATCATGCTCAAGAAATGTATGAAGCCTTATCAAAGTTATTTACTATTAAGAACACTGGTCAAGTAGAAATTTTGAAAATGATCTAAGGACCACAAAGATGACTAAAGAAGACATTGTGGCATCCTTCTTTGCGAAGATTGCAAGAATTAGGGATGATCTCTTGGCCATTGATGAAATTGTCACAAACAAAGAACTTGTGATCACTACTCTATTATGATATACACCTACTTGGGGTGCATCTGCTACAAGACTCAATAGTTGGAAGGTAGCCCCCACCTTTGAAGAACTATGTGTTGGGTTGTGTTATATTCTTTCCACGAAGTTAACAGGGGGTTTGTAGGGCACCCATAACCCCAATTTATGGCGTCTGGGGCAGCGCCCCAGAAAAGTTTGGTTTTGGACCCTATGTTAGGTTGGGCGGACCCACCTATAGTTTTGTGCATGATTTTCACACATGTTTTTGGGACGCGATGGTTTTCGGTCCATGGTACTGGATGCTTCGACATGTATAAATATGTATTGTAGCATTGAAATTAAAATAATGAAAAATCAAGCTGGTAGTCCCGGTTTTGGGATCCAGTGGGAAAATATCTGTGTCTATGTGTTTTATGTGTTATGCTCTCACATTGTTTATTTTTCTGTGTTTTAGAATTCGTATGCAGGTAATTTCTATATGGGGTTAAAACCTACATTTGGTATCAAAGTTGTTTTGGCTTCAAGGGGACACCTTTGTTACTGAGGGGTTTCACTCGTGCCTGTGGTAGACCCTGTTTAGTGGGAGTTTGATCTGGACTTAAAAATGAACGCAACAAATTACAGAGATAACCATATACACAAAGATGCAGTGAAAATAATACTTCATTTCATTAATGGAAAATACTGAAATATGCTTACAACCAGAAATGGAAATAAAACAGCTAGGGCGATGGTAGCTTATCTCTAAGAAGAGATGTGTGGCTACATGCCTCTGAACTGTGTTACAATGAGGCTCGAAGGCCTATTTATTGTTGAGAAACAATGGAAAATCCTTCACATTCCAAAACCTAAGCCCAGAAGATGAAACGCCAAATTGTGGGCCCCGTTTTGGGTAAATTGGTACATCAATTTCCCGGGGTCGTAACTTTAGCATATGATCTCCGTTTGACGCGTACAATAGCTCATTAGAAAGATTTATTCGAGCACTATCATTGTTGGAACGGGAAACATCGATCCATTGCATGGACCCATGTTGCCCCCGGATTCCCCAAAAAACGTCGTTTAGGGCCTCAAAATGGCTCTGGAAGTTCAGGACCTGAAAAACTGCTAAAAATAGTAAGTTGT
>APFE030330525.1:1641-15645 GCA_000404065.3 Pinus taeda
GGGGGGGTTTGTTTTTGTTTTTGTTTTGGCTTTTTTTTTAGTCACTAAAGCTTTGGGGTGCATGCTTACTTGAGAAAGCTCTTTTTTTCATACAAAACAAAAACACAAAGCCCAACATAGACATACAAAAAAAACAAACCTTACGACTTGAAGTTAGCTTTAGCCAGAAACTAAATAATTTCCTCAATGTTTCTGATTTTCCAAGATCACACTAAGGTGTGGCAGAAAAGAGCATACACATGAGAAAAATCCTTCCTTTTTATTTTTTATTTTCCCAGATCGCACAAAATCGCGGGGAAGAGAGCATATGTAGAAATGAAAGGTATAGATCTGGTAATAAAAAAACAAAGAGCTAAATAAACTGAAATAAACAGAGAGAAAATAAATAAACATTGTATACCTCCAAATCTTAAAAATGACTTAGCTAGGGCTACCAGAAACCATTTCGCGTGAAACAAAAGGGTTTCCTCATTGTAACAAATGCTCCTAACACAATAGAGTAGTCCTCTTAGCTTGAAAGCAATAAAAAATACTAGATCTAGGAAACGACATTCGTATGCAGTTCTACTAGCTTCAGATTTGGATCACCAACAGATGCGTCCCTCAACTTGGCTTTGATACCATGTAGGAATTTACAGGGCAAGTTCCTCAGATAGAACACCAAAGGACACCGCTCGCAAATAGATCACAGATCAATACAGTAGTATTATTGATGTGGCTGAAACCCTCAGAGGGAAACAGTCCACGGCCTGAACCAACACGGCCACTGCAAGCAATTTATTAATAAAAGAATGAAAATTCACATAAGCTTCTCTCATGAGTGGTTACCCTACAAATAACCCTCCATGCTCTTTAAATAGAGATCATGGACCAATCGGGTGTCAAGCCATGGATCAAGTGTCAGTAATTCCGAGGAGAGAATGAATCATCAGATCACTACATATCATGACCATCAGAATGTACGTTACAAAAGTACATAGTAAAGAAACAAACTTTACCTAACTCTACACTATACCAAGTTATACTTAACTATTTCATATGTGTCACAATATCCTAATAGTTAGTGAATCAGAAAATGAAAGGAATTCCACGACATACCAACCTGAAGAAAAATATGAAGAAATATTCAAATTGAAATCAAATGTCACCTCTTCCAAGGCCCAAACAGTTGAAGCAACAAGGGCAAGGAAATAAATGGAAAACCAACTAGCAAAAAGGGATGGAGAATGTGAGAAGATGAAGGAAGAAATTATTACGCTATGAAAAGAAGTTGAACTGAATAAGAATCTAAAGGGTTCTCAAACCTTGGATGATATCCTAATTTGTCAAAGGTCTCCTCTTGATATATATGGTCTTGGTTATGCAAGTGAATCTTCTATAAAAAATAATGCAAACCCTAATGCATCAAAAGTCAATAACATGAAGAAGCTTCAAATTTGTGCGAATGCCCCTAGCTCTATTAGAAGCAAGGAAGAGAGTCAAAATAACATTGGAAATATATATGCTCCAAGAAGAAATGTTGATGTGGTAGGTAACAATAAATATTATCAAGGAACTTCAAGGAGAAACAATATTAGAGATGCACAATGACAATGCTCAGTTTACAAATATCATAATATATCTTTTGGTCATTGTTATTCTTGTAAAATTTTTGGGCATATGGAAAAAGATTGCAAGGCATATAAAAAATATATATATGAGGACTCCAATCAATTTGCTAGAAGTAAAGGTGCAAGGAGATAACAACATACATACCAATAGAAGTTATGCTTCTCCATTCATGTAGAAAACTGAATGTTTCAAATGCCATGATGTTGGACATTTAGCTAGAGATTGAAAATTAAATTGGGTCCCTAGACAATTTGAAGAATTGTCAATTAAGAAGGGAAGGAGAGTCACAAAGATTTTAAGAAGAAAGTAGGTTTCACCAGAAGAAAATTTTTAATGTACTTTGAATACTCAAGGCATCAATACCCATTGTTGATCAATTTAAGGGCATCATAAGAAGATTGCACAAACTGTTAGGGGGAGCTTATGACATTGGAAACATGATGACAAATAATGCAGCATATTGTTAGGGGGAGCATCCTAATGAAATGAAGAGAAGCATGATGATAGGGGAAACAACATGAGTAAGATGAGGTTAAGAGAAAGAAACACAATGTTATGGGAACAGTCTTGTTGGAAACATTTATTATGAAAATCCCCCCATTTCCATTGATGTCAGAGGGGGAGAGAATGCTGAAAGGGGGAGAGTATTTCCATAAATGACAAAGGGGGATATTTTTGGATAAAGTTTTCATTGATTTCAATAAGATGGAAACTTGGGTTCATTGTTGAAACATGGCAACCTAAGTGGCATTGTTGAAGACGATAAAAACTTAATCTTATTGTAAACTTAAAAGGTTGGTTGTCTTTGTTGGAAAATGAACCAAGTAAAACCCTAGGTCTATGCTTGATGGAATCCTAGCGAATGAATTTCTTGGATACATGAATGAACTATTGGAAAACCCGAAAAGTATTCTTGACAAACCCAAGATGATGTTGAAAATAAAGACAATCCCCATATACGTAATACCCTAAAGATATGCTAAGAATCCATAAATATGCCCTTGCTCTTGATAAAGGAGGCTTAAACATCATTCATGACGATGATACCTTGCCCTAAATCTAATATCTTAATGCTAATGCCTTATTGTATGAAAAATACTTATAAAGCCTAATCTAGAAACTTTTTCCAAAATCCCAAGGTTTGTCCTATATTATAGGGCTTTCATAAAGAAAAATGTATTTCTTATCATTCAAGACAACATCTTAAAATTATTCTTCCACTAGCATATAAAGTACATTTTTTCCTTTCCAAAGAGCATAAACTTGTCTCCTAACTCCTTTTCATTATAGAGAAATTATTTTTTAAATGAAATATATGTCACATTAATCATGATTTCCAATTGACTTTTGTAGGCTCATTAAGTCATAGGCATGTCTCTCCAATAGACATGTCCCTGCACACAGGTGTAGACAAGTGTAAATATGTGTCTGTCCATTTGGGATTAGGGAAAAAAATAAGTTCAAATAATTCAAAAAAGAAAGAAAAGAAGTACACGACAACAACTAAGGCAAGGAAAGTTCAAGGAGGCCTATTGGGTAGCGGAGGCCATGCGTAACGGTTTTGGGACTCAAAGTCCACAATTTTGGAAAAAAGTATGGTAAAGACTCCACGAACCCAAAAGTATGGAAATGAGTTGGCTTGCCCATGGTCCGCAGACCATGGGAATGTATAAATAGAGCAAGGCTCTATGGCTAGGAGTCATTTTTTGGAGAAGTTTTTGTTTTGGATCTTGGTGTTATGGGTTTGTGAAGACAATATTATCTAAGTTTGTAAGTCCAAGTCAAGGGTGTTGGTAGATAGATAGAGGCTCTGCAACTATGTGTAGAGAGGCCTGGTAGAGTCCGCAGTTGTGTGCGTGGACCCTTGTAGCTGAGTGCGCAGGGCGGATCTTGTTATATTGATGTAAGATTTTAATAAAGATAAGTGGTTTCTAAAGTATCGCGGATCTATTGTGTTCTGGTTTATGCATCAATTATATGAGTTTATATCTTTTTATAATTGCAAACACTGGGTTTTATTGTTAAATGTTTTCTTAAATACTGTAACAAGAAGATCAGATCTATAATAATTTTTTGTAAGAAGAGCTTCAGCGTAAATCACATAAAAAAGATATTTGTCAACGCGTTTCGAACCAACTAGTGTGGTTCATCATCAAGACAACTTGTCCTGACGATGAACCACACTAGTTGGTTCGAAACGCGTCGACAAAGATCTTTTTTATGTGATTTACACCGAAGCTCTTCTTACAAATATGATGGATCACAGAAGCCTCAATTCTACAACTATAATATTTTTGTTAATAAGAAATTACACCCATGCAGATCTATGTGGAAGCCCGATAATAGTACAGTGGTGCGAGGCCACAAAACAGTTCGTGACCCCTCCAAAACACATCAAGACATCCCAATGGTGTGGAAACCTAGTTCTAGCACCCTCCGCCGCTACCTTGCGTGAGACCTCAGTTCACGCTCCGTGGGTTGTTGATAAAAGGGTCGGTAGCTGTGAGATTTATTTGGCTAATCGCTCTTCCGAACTTGGGTTAGGGCCCAATAAGCCAACAAATGGTTCTGTTGTCAGGACCAGGATTTTCCTAAGGAATGTCTGATGTCGGAACGCTAGAACCCTACAAAGAAAGAGCTTGAAGATTGGTTGGATCAGAAGCTTCATGAATTTGTGGTACAAGAAAACAGAAACCCGTAGATATCTGAGGAAAGGTGGCTAGATCGCTACATATACATAGAAATCCACGAGATCTTCTTTGCGTCTTTCACGACAGAGTTGCATGAGTGGATCACGAGGCTAGCTGATAGTTAGGGAAGGTGCAAACTGGATCAGCCCATCGTGTGAACTCCAGAGTTGGTGCATAGGCTAGACGCATATGAAGATAAAATCACACGAGCAGTAGATCACTAGTTGGATCGAGTAATAGGAGGGCTTATAATCAAGTTTGCAATAGACACAATTGTGAGTTACAACGAGAAAGAAAGGCGCTTTCTCCAAGGACTGTGGGGTAAGTACATCAAATCGTTGAATAGTTGGATTAAAATGCTATTATGTGAAAAATGAGTTATGTGCATTCATTGATGTTTGGGGTGACGAGGAGCGGATGTGGCTACCGAGGGACCGAAAGCTTAGAAAATAGTCCTCTCGTTTCACTCTCATGAGAAAGCAAGGAGAATCTTGCAGGGTTCTCTCTGAGAAGTGCAATCCGATTGATAAAGAAACACATTCCACTAATACCACTGCCATCCACGCCATCACCTACTTCACCTACATCCAACCCATCTTCACCTACCTCACCACTGCCAACACCGAGGGTTGGCATGGCAGGTGCGACCAAGTTGATGGTACTTAGAGGTGTAGGAAATGAGAAACCATATCAGTTCTGGTTCATGGGAAGCTAAAGGAGTAACAGATGAGAACATCAAGAAGGCTTCTGTGGTTAGCGCGTTGTAGGACTGCACATTGACGTTGTATATAAAGTACTCTAGCAATCACCCAAATGCAGGAATAGTGGTGATTTAGGATGCACTGAAAAAAGTATTTATCTGACCAAAATCGGAAATGTAGTCGATCATCGAGTTCAAAGCGATCACGATGATTCCTGGTGAAACCCTGTGGGATCTAGATCAGAGATTGAAAAGTAAAATCCGTGAAGCTAATGTGACGCTGACGCATGCGTAGCACTGCATGTGGTTTGTTGCATCGTTAACATCACATTTGAGGACGGCGCTATCACAGCAAAAGATATCAAGCCAAGTTGAAGCATTGGAGATAGCGATGAGGTTGCATGAAAATCCAATACAGGATGCGGGGTTGGGAGTTTAGAAAATCCATGCGCAACTACAAAACCTATGCTTAGAAATGCAAAGTTTGAAACAAGATAAAGCACCTCAGTTAGAAGAGAATGTAGAGGTATGGTGCATAAAATGTAAAGGCCAGGGCCATGATAAGGATCATTGTCCGATATTTGCAAACTATCTGGTAGGAGGGGGACCAATGCCATTGCGATCAGAGGCACAATTAGGGCCAAGCATGGCACCCTTGCTCTAGTGTGCAATATGTGAGGTGGGAGGAAAGCACAACATAGATAACTGTCATCTATTGCCAAAACTGATACAACCCCCTCAACAACTATTTTGCAATTTTTGTAGATCGATGGGACATGATGAATGTAATTGCCAAGGTTATGAGTTACTAATGGATTAGAGACCTACTTATAGGATGCAGACTGAGGCACGAGGTCAAGATCCAGTTGTATTGATAGCGTGGGGTAGATTTCAGGGACGTAGACGGGTACGAGGAGGAATGGGACTTGGACGAGGCCGGGGACAATTAATCTGCTACAATCATGCAGGACCTGGACACTACACGTGGGATTTCACAAACCCGACCAGAACATGCTGCCCGTACTGTTACCAATTCGATCATGACGTAGTAGATTGCCCCACACTAATTGCACAAATATGGGAAAGAGGGGTGCTCCAAGCTACTCCCACTCAGAACGTCTAGATGATGAAGGTGGAATCATGTGAGGAGGATCCTAACATGAACATGATGCTTAGAAGTGGTGTGACTACATGAGAATATAAGGGGAAGCAACCTGAGAAGGATGAATGGGTTCACAAGACCCATATAAAGAAACTCGAATTTTATTTGGAACGTGTGAAGGAAACATTTATGGAAGCTAAGACGAGCTTCGTGGAGCCTTCTACTTTGGGTAACAAGGATTAGACTGAGCCAGATTTGGATACTTCTACGCTAACTACCTTTTTAGAGACATGCATGAAGCTACTATGGGACACTAGAGCATTGAAGGGATTGCAAGAATTGATAACTAGATGCACAGGGTCTGGTGAACCGCGCATGATCAGGAAGCTAAGCAAGCATGCTTTGCTCACAGGGTGGGAGATGTAGTTGACTGCCCAGATTAGTAACTATGAGATGGATCAAATCATTCTAGACTTGGGGCCAGATGCGAATGTCCTACCTAAACAAACATGGGAATGCATGGGTAGGCCCACATTATAGTGGTCTCCTATTCAATTACGGATGGCGAACCAACAAAAGATCTTTCCCATGCGGAGATTACAAGGAGTCATAATAGATATAGAAGGCACGAGCACACAAATAGACTTTGAGGTAATAGAAATTGTGGATGAAAGTAACCCTTAACCAACACTATTAGGGATAGACTGGGCCACGGACATGAATGGAGTCATTAATTTAAAAGACTGAAATATGATATTTGAGAAAAAGTCTCTATGCGTAGTCATTCCACTAGATCCGACTGAAGGAGTGCACTACAATGAACCTGTACGCGACGAGGACAGTAATGAGGACTTGGATCATATCTACCAGATCACAGCGCAAGATCGGGATTGGGTGAATCTAATAGTGGATGGGAGAATCTCATGGGAATGCGATAGTTCATGTACATCAGACTCTCATGAAGAGATTGAGCAATGGTAGAACTGATTGCATCAGGTAACAATGATAAAGTGTAATATGATGATTAGATCACTATGCCATATAACGATAGAAGCAAGGGAGTGGCCGACCAATGAGGGTGCAATGAAAGCGGAGGAACTAGTAGACCACTACGAACCAATGAGTTTGGAAGAAAAGCATGGTGCACAAATGGGGTCACCGTGTGCAACAACTACACAAGGGTGGAGTATACACCAAAATACTAGGGGAAGGTGGTGCAAATATAGGAGACGGGCGAATGGTCGGGTTGGAGGAAAAAAGGGAGTGAGCATCCGTTGGCAACATAGGGTGTGAGTGTATGGTGTGCTAATGCCTAACCGCATACGAAGCAAAAATCCAAATTCACCATAGTGATGTAGCCCGCTAGCTGTCTATGACAACACCAGCAGGAAAGCAGGAGGGTGCACGAATAGTAGTAGACGATCCACTAGGACTCTCCGATACTAGAGAGTTGATGGACCTATCACAAGAGGAAGGCGAAGGTGTGTTTTTTAATAATAAGACAAGAGAGAACTCGGAAAGAGCGCGGTAGTATCAGGCGTGAAATCAATGAAAAATGGGCGCAACATAGAAGGAAACGCGCGATGTTAGGGAAAGGAATCAACAAAATAAAATAGGGTGTCACACAAGTAGTCCATGTGAATCTACACATAAGGAAACTAGGTTTGGCTAGGTCTACCTTGGTAGTAGGACGAGATACGACCCTACTATGATGGCTGCAACTGCACCGACGGAGGAGTGTACCCCATACAGTAGCACCTAAGGAGCTAAAGGATACGAAGGCACTCGAAAGGTGCCCATAGCCCGGGCTAGCAGGGATGCTGAGACATCGCACTTGGGGTGTGACCACCTAATTAGCTGTGGAAAGCACAGTCTTAGTGCCCCCCACAGTTAAAAGAAGGTGCGGGACTATAAACAAGTTTGCAGAAAGTTGGCACGAAAAGAAGGTTTCGTGCAGGGCCATTCGGAGAGCACGATCACAGCTGTCCCAAAGGGGCTGCACAGCCATGTGGAAAGGTTGGCAAGTGACCATTAATGCCATTAGTGCTGATAAGAAGTTCCAGTTATGGCAGAGAGGAGTGGGCGGCAGGTCATTAAGACAAAAGTTCTGAGATAGCTATGAAACGATCTACTGCCTAGAAGATATTAATGAACTAGAAGTGGAGGGAAGAGATATATTCAAATTACGTGCTCCTATAACACCCTCTAGAAAACACTAGGATATGTGAGATCTGAACCAGTGAAGACCAACAAACGCACTGCTACCAGGCATCCCATGAGTACCATGGCAAGAACCCAAGCACGGTTCGTGGAAGAACTGCACCCAACCTAAGAGGTGCTAGATGAAGTGGCTGTGGCCCCTGAGGTTCCAAAGTCCCCACGCACACCATGGCCCCAGAAAGACAAGTAGAAGATGGGGCGAGTCAGGGTATCACCGAGATTCAGGAAAGTGTCAGTCACCGAAAAGGGCAAAGCAATCACCACCGAACCCGACGAGGACGAAGAAGATTTGCACTACCTGATCCCTTAGATTGAAGCACAAGATGAGGACGAAGAAGATGCATCCCAAATACCTTCATTACCCCCATATTTCTCTCCATGGAATGGGATGGCCAAGAGACTGAAGGACCTGGATGTCGCGAAGAGTACACTCCAGACCCTGCTCCTTTCGAATGAGATAAGGTTTGATGGTTTGCCACTGGGCCGAGTACCAAGTATCAAGTTAGAATATTGGGATCTTGTGGACAGTGACAAGTTCCCCCAATGGGCTGCAGAAAAATTACTGCCATGGAAATGGTTACTGGGTGTGGAAAATGTGGGCTTACTTAATCTAAGGTGGATACCCCACTATCACCACGCGACCATCACCATTTTTGTGATCCGATTGTTACTTTGTCTGGTACATGATGGGTATCTCTAGTTGGAAGAGCTGATTCTAATCACAGCTGATTTAGTACACCAGATTACTCACCTTCCTATTAAAGAGAATGACCCCACAAACATAGCCGAGATAATTAGTGATGTGGGTCTTGCAGAAACAATGAAGGCTAAATATAAGCTGGAAAAATGAAAGCGTGGATATGTAATAGTGAGCACCAAAGATCGAGGGGTGCGAGTCACCACCCAACTACTAGCCAGTAAACTCATGAGGAAATGCCACGCAGACGAGGTAAGACTTTACATTATGCATGGTTGCTACTATAAATCCTCCTGGTTGTAGGAGAATTTCCATAGGGTAGCTAGTTTCCCAGCATTGAGCATAATCTACCTGAAGCAGTGTAGTTTACCTCGCTCTGGGCTACAAAGGTCGCCACTAGGGTCCAGGAGATCTAGTTATTTTGCATATTCATAGAAGTGATTATATAGACATGGATCACTTGCAGATCATGGATGTCTCCAACAGTCTACAACAATTTGCAAAGCATGACCAAGTTCAAAGCAGACATGCACAACCTATATATCCGGGCGCAAAAAGATCCAAAGCGAACATGGGTCAAGTTCCCATTCATTGCAACAAACGATGCAATTTACTAAGTATTGGAAGCATGGCCTCTAGAATGGTGCGCCCCAGCCATGGCCACATTAGAAAGGATGGTAGCACAATAGTGAAAGAAGGAAATTTAGTTGCAACTCACTAAACTAGTAGAAAGGATACAACAGGGACAAAAGGTCGCTTCGCTGCAGGAGGCGACCCATGAAGTAATTTCTGAAGAGACCACAGAAGATCAGGAAATGTCCTCGGAATTGGATAGGGAAAACGAATCAGAGACACAGGAACACACTAACTTTTCCACAAAATCAACCCAAGGCAAAAGGCCGCGTAGCAAGGAATCACCACATGCACGCAAGAAGTCCAAAATAGATAAGACTTTGGAGAAATAATTTCTTGAAAGAAACAAAACAATGCGCAATGTCATTATTGACGCATTGGAGAAGCTGATGACAGAGCAGACAGCTGTGTTGGGGGAGCTCAGAGCACAACTACAGGAATTACAGGTGTGACCCTCGAGAGGGATGATACCAAACCTAGCAGATGATACAGCCGCAGCTGACGAGATGGTGTGTAGTCACACAATGAACACTTTAGTTTTTCCACTTGACACTATCTTAACTGAAGCTGAGGGTGACATGCAAAGTTGGGGGTTGAATTTGACCGCTCTACCTTGAGAAACCCTCTACCAACTGCAGGATGGAGTAACCACTTAGCTGCGTGCCATGGAAGGCCATGTGCTCCAAATATTAATGGAACATAAGGAAAATCTGGAGTATATCAGCCTACAACATGATGGCTTGGTTGCCCACAACCAAGAAGTGGAACAGGCCGTGGTGGTGGCTTGCAGTAAGGTACCAGAGTTGGTTGTCCTAGCAGAACTTCCAATAACGGACAAGATCCATTACATGGCCGCCAGATTTTGTACGGCCTAAGAGGAGGCCCCGAAAGCCTAGTGGGAATTAAATTTGAAAATTACAAGAGCTAAGACTGAAGGTGCAACTAGCCATACCCTCAGAAGTTCGAGACCAGTGCCACGATAAAACTCAAGCAGAGCTGGAAGTCATAAAGTGCACAGTCCAAGATTGCTCGGGATTGTTGGATCAGTCCCTCCTTATGCTCACATCCCTACAGGATGACCCAACACTACAGCGAGTAGAAACATAAGTGCGAGAGTTATAGCAGGCGTATGATGAAGTTTCGGGGACTGTACAAACAATCGACATCACACAACAATTGGCCAAAATGAGGGAGAACCTGGCTCTCAAGGCACAGGTTGACGTGGCTCGACAAAACGAAGCACTGATTAAAGGACGGATCCAGCCTTGGCTTGATGAAGCATTCACGGTTTCCACCACCATTGAGCAAAAGGTGGCCCACATGCAAGTAGCATATGCATCCAGATAGATGACTGAAGTAGAGACTAATGCATCGATGGCTCACGTAGAACAAGTACAGTAGATGACAAAAGAGTTTGTTGCAAGTGTAAACAAAGCACATAAGTTGTTGCATGACCTTCGCATGAATATTGCTGCACTAGCTAAGTGACTCGGGATGAGTCATGTTGATTGTATTGGGGGCCAATTGGGTAGCAGAGGCCCCACAAAATGGTTTTGGGACTCGAAGTCCACAATTTTGGGAAAAAGTATGGTAAAGACACAGCGAAGTGCACGGAGTGCGAACTGTAATGGGTCAAGTCAAAGGGTTGTCCACTGGAGAATAATTTAAAATAATAGGAAGTGAGTTGGCTTACCCATGGTTCGTGGACCATGGGAATGTATAAATAGAGCAAGGCTCTATGGCTAGGAGTTAGCTTTTGGAGAAGTTTTTGTTTTGGATCTTGGTGTTATGGGTTTGTGAAGACAGTATTATCTGCGTCTGTAAGTCCAAGTCAAGGGTGTTGGTAGATAGATAGAGGCTCTGCATCTGTGTGCATAAAGGCCTAGTAGAGTCCGTAGCTGTGCGTGTGGACCCTTGTAGCTGAGTGCACAGGGTGGATCTGGTTGTATTGATGGAAGATTTCTATAAAGATAAGTGGTTTTTGAAGTATCGCAAATCTATTTTGTTTTGGTTTATGCATCTGTTATATGAGTTTATATCTTTTTATAATTGCATGCAATGGGTTTTATTATTAAATGTTTGCTTAAATACTGTAACAAGAAGATCAGATCTATAATAATTTCGTTAATAAGAAATTACACCCATGCGGATCTATGCGGAAGCTTGATAATAGTATAGAGTGGTTCGAGGCCACATAATGGTTTGCGACCCCTCCAGAACACATAAAGACATCCCAAAGGTGTGGAAACCTGGTTCCAACACTCTCCCCTGCTACCTTGGGTGGGACCTCAGTCCGTGCTCTGTGGCTTGTTGCCGAAAGGGCTGGTAGCTACGGGATTTGTTTGACTAATCACTCTTCCGAACCTGGGTCAGGGCCCAATAAGCCAACAATGCCAAGGAAGATAAAGACTAAAAATTATGTGTTTTTTTGTCCTTTATGTGGTTGGAATCTGTGTATATATCTATCTGAACTAAGGAGAAAAACATATAACATTTTAGCTCAGATTGGTAAACTCTTATGAACAAAATAATTTGTTGTTGCCTTTTTCAAGCTTGGACTAGACAATTTCTTTCAATACCTGCAGACACATTGTGACAAAACTCACATTTGGATGAATTACAGACCCATGACTAGTCCTGTACTTAGATCGATGGTGGCCTTTGTAGATAAGAAATTTCAGAGAGGAAGGGCTTGGATTTGAGGTGAAAAGATAAAGAAAAATGACAATGAATAAAACTTGATTTTGGCACCTGTTACCAACATTAGCTCGATTCTTATTGTAGATTGAATTACAAAGATTAAAGACCTATAATTTCAACATTTACAAGTCTGCAACCTCGGATTTGGGAAAATATGTAATTGTGGCACTATGGAAACCTTTAATACAAAGCTTCAACCTATGACAAATTCAATCTAACAACTGAGACTTGTGGCAGACTTTGATCTAACAATCTCAGGCCCGCAATTAAGTTCCTTAGTGTTTAAATCATTCAAACTGAGTTATGAAGCTCGAGCTTGAAGCAATACAAACCACCAATATATAACATATCTTTGTGAGATATGCGACCACAATCTTGTGATATATATCCTTATAATTGTGACTTTTGAATATGTGAAACAACACCTCAACCTTGTGGACAGAAAGAGCCTTAAGCCTATAACATATCTTAGATAGATCTCAGATTGGGTGGAATAACAATTCTGACCTATGACTAAGCATTTCAAACAGATTTAAATATTCATATTTATAACTTAAGTCTTTCTTGACTCTTCAAAATTTGGTAGAGTCCATTTAAGGCATTGTTTCACAACAACCCTAGAGTAGCCTCATTGAACTACCTAGTGTCATAATTGAAAAATCTTTTGACAAATCTTGGTATTTTTTTAAGAATAGTTTACTGGGAACAATTTGGAGAAGATTTTAACTGAGTTATAGAGCATCTGTTGAACTAACCAATGATAAATCTTAAAGAAGACCTCTATGTAATCTTTTAAAGTTTTTAAAGATAATGTTGTGGAAGAATGTGAAGAACCTTGTTGAGGAACCTGAGTGGACTAGATCTTGATTGAAGAACCTTTGCAACAGGCTTGTTTTCAAAGTAGGCATTGGAGACTTTTGATATTGTTAGTGAAAAAGCCTTGAAGCAGTATTAAAGGAAAAACAAGATACACCTTATTGAAGCAACCTTGTTGAAGTGAAGAATTATGAAGGAGTATAGGAGAACATCCTTTGAAGCTAGCATCAAGAATCATTTTGAAGATATTGTGAAGACATATTGGGAAAGAATTTGAAGACTTAAATTGATCTTGAAGGCACTCTTGGAGATCATGATGCATTATTGAAGGCCCTCAAGAAGTGACCTTGAAGAAGATTGTTTAGATGACATGATGAGTTGTGGAGAGACCTTTCGAGAATCATAAAGTTATCATTGATGAGCTAGGGTATTTTGAGGACATTTTTGAAGAATTCTATCAAGGATTGTTGTAGAAGACATAGGAAACCTTGAAGAACTATTTGTAATTATCTTGAAGAAATTGAAGCAGATTGAATGGGTTGGTGCCCCAGAGGTTGGAGCCTCATAAAGAAAAAGTTGGAGCCTTGTGAAAGATAGGGTTGGAGCCTCGTGAAGACCAAGTTGGTGTTTGGAAATGTATAGGCTGTGTTAGAAAACTTATATATTACAGAGCAATGGAACATATAGAATATATTATAGAAATACAAACACAGAAAATGCATAAAACAAGAGAGACACAGATATATGTGGTTCACCCAATTTGGGCTACGTCCATGGAGAAACAACTAGTCCTTCCTTTTATATTATCCAACAAAATGAAGAGATACAACCTACA
>APFE030330525.1:20135-67106 GCA_000404065.3 Pinus taeda
ATATTGAAAATTCACTTTTAAAGGAGGTTTGAAGTACAAAGTCCAAATGAACTTTAAATATAATAACTTAAGTCATCTCGACAAAAAAAATGGGATCAATCATTGAAAAAAATGATGAAGCTCAATTCTGAAATGATGAAGGAAGAAAGGTTTTCCTATAATGATATTTTAGTTATATATCACAGAGTAATTACATTAAAAGGAAGTATCCAAGGAAGAGATGTTAATGTCACCATCAACCCAAGCAATGATAAAAATTATATCAAAATCAACTTGGCAAATCAACTATTAATTCTAGGGCTAAGCATTGGTGTAAAAAAAAATTTTTTTGACCAAAACGAGTATAAAATTAGTGATCTACAAGTGACAATAGGTCATTATGACTACATATCTCAATTTCATGTTGTAAGGATAGATAAAAACACTAACATCATACTCAGTGAGCCCTAGTTTAAGGATATGGGTACATTCATGTTAAACATAAAGAAACAAGTTTTGAAGTTTCCTTATAAAGGGAAGATGGTCATGTTTCGAGACATAACAAGTAATTCAAAATAAATAAAATCTTCATTAGAAGACCTTAAGGATATCTTAGATTTGATGTTTCAAGATAACTAAAAAACTATATCAAAGAAGCAAAAAGAGTTTGAAGAAGTCATCTGCAGCAAAGACGAATAAATTTCATGCCTCGAAGATCACCAAGAAAAGCTATTGGAACAAGTCAAGAAAGCTAAAACATCAAAGAAATAACTCCAATAGCACTTATTAGAAAAAGAAGAAGAAAATTTATGTTTAAAGATCTTTAACCAAACATTAGTAGAACAAATCAAGTGTTTAAAAGATGAGAAGCGTGAAGGCCAAAATAAAGTTGACTCAGAGAATGGCAGAGACCAAAGAGGTGGCGATAGGTAGGGCAACCTCTGCTATCATGTATAGTGTATCACCTAAAGAAATAATCATAGGGAGAGGTCTAGACTCATATACAACATGTCGCTTCCACATGTATAGTTATCCTAATAATACATCACAAATGTTGAGAGGAGAAACACCACACAATACCTCATCAGTGCAGGGCTTGATGCTATAGAGAAGGTGACATTGTTGTCTGACTTGGAGATCTCATCCTTGGGGAAGCCACCCAATGTTGTATGGTTGCGGGTGTCATATGGTTAGTAGGCCCAACTACTTCACGACCTCTGCTGAAATGGGGTTCTTTTGGCTGCCACTATTGACAATGAATTGCATCGGTGAACCCTTCACCCACATTTTTGAGTGGAAAGGGTGCTCCTTCTCCTCTGTATTGTTGGGATCATTCTTCTGGATCTTGATGGTGGCAATAGTGGTGCTGGGATCTGCATCAATAATCTACTTCCCTTTTTCATTCCTCATATCAGGTTCTGACTCAAGGTCAGAACGTGCATCTGATTCTAAAGCCTTCAACTCAGCCACCAACGACTGCCTCATCTGACACTCACTTGTGCTGTGAGTGGGGCTCTTATGGAACTCACACAACTTTCCTGTGTCCTTATTTGAGTTCGTGGTGGTTTTCTTTTCTTGCAGCTTAGATGGATTGTTGTCGGTCACCCCGCCTTGGATTTTTCCTTTGTTCTTTGGATTCATAGACCCAAAGTCTCGCTTCTTTTATTTAAACTTCTGCTCGACCTTGGCAACGTATTGGTATGCCATGCTAGGTGAGGAGATGTCCAGGAACTCCATCTCATCTTTGATGTACCTATGTAGGTAACCATGGTATTTGAGTAACAAATGCCGCTTTGAATCCTTGATACCCAACTTTGTGCGAATGGTATGAAAAATATTGGTAAACTCCAGTATGTGTTGGTCCCTTCCTTGCCGCAACACGGTCCACTTCATGTATTTATCCTCATAGCTTCTGAAAGGGTAGTACTGCTCCTTGATGGTATCCCACACTGAATTCCAGGTGGGTGCAGCTAAAAATAGTGAGGCCATACTTTCATATTTCTGCTCGCAGTAGGTTTCCCACCAGTCCTTCAAGTGGGGGGCAATTTTGAGAAGTGAAAACGTGATCTTTTCCCGATTGGAAAATTCGTGAATAGAAAAATATCCTTCTAGTATATTTAACAATTTATCTACAACATATGTATCTATCTGACCCTGAAATATGGGAATACCAAAATTAACTTGTACCTTAAAGGGTGTGGCTCTTCCAGAGTAGCTACTGGAACTAGATCTATCGCCCTTAGGTAGCCGTTGAAGGATCTAGGGAAAGCTGTCCATCATCACATTCCTTTGTCACTCAAGGGCTTCTTCAAGCAAGATTTTGATAGGATCTCCTACCCACCCATATTTCTTTTCATCCACCATGGGAGGCTGTCAGGATTTGCGAGGCTGATCTTACAAAGGTTCAATCAGATCGAGCCCTAACTCCTTATATCGTGACCTCGTTGGGGACATGCAAAGAAATACAGATAAAAATCAGACTTCTTTGATACCACTGATCCGAATTTAAATAGGAACGCAAGAAATTACAGATATAACCATAAATATAGAGATGCAATAGAAATAACACTTCCTTTCATTAATATCAAATAATGAGATAAGCTTACAAACATAATGGAAATGAGACTAGCTTAGGCGATGGTAGCTTATCTCTGAGAAGAGATGTGGCAGCTACATGCCTATGAACTGTGTTACAATGAGGCTCAAATGCCTATTTATTATTGAGAAACAACGAAAAACCCTAAACATCCAAAAACCTAACCCTAGGAGATGAAGTGACAAAATTTTGGGCCATGTTTGGGTAAATTGGTACATCAACTTCTCGGAGTCATAACTTTGGCATATGATCTCCGTTTAGCTATCATAATAGCTTGTTTCAAAGATCTTGAAGAGAAGGTCAAAAATAAATAAGTAAGCTAGTTTGGGATGTTTTTGGTCTCTTCATTTTTCCCTAAAAATTTCGTTTAGGGACTAAAAACGTTTCCAGAAGTTCACGACCCAAAAAACTGCCAAAAATAGTAAATTGGGCTACAACTAAGGAAACCAAAACACTGAAAGAGACAGTGTTGGGGGTCCTTGTGGAATAGAAGGGTGGCCACCAATATGTACCTGGATCATTCCTCTCCCCTTAGGAAGAAATGGTTCCCATTGTGTTGAGTGCCTCCATGCGATAGGGAAACTTCCATTGAACTTGGTCCATGGTGAGATGTTCTGCAATATTTGATGTGTCCAGTAATGGTGGGAAGCATGGTCGAGGGTGGTCCACATTGGACACTCGGTGCAAGCCAAGGAATGTAGGAATGTTGTGCTCTAAAGCATTGTTTCCCACAACCTTGGTAATGGTGTAAGGACCATATCAGAGTGGTTTGAGTTTCAGATAGGCTCTTGTATGGCATTTTTCTGCAAATGTAACTACAATTTCTTGCTCACATGTAACTTTCATGGCACCTGATGTTGATCATGTCACTACTTGTACTTGCCATTTTCAACAATGGAGAATTGACATATCGGCCCGTTGGGTGTAGGTGCTCTGGGAGTTAGATCGAATGAATGCTTGACTTGGCAGTGCAACAGTACCCCTGTGGGTGAGGAGAAGATGTCCCTGTATTCTTTCATGACCATATACACCTGCTTCTGTTGCATGGAGGAACCCTTCATAGGGACCATAGATGTGGCTACGATACTACCCCTACTTTGAGAGTGAACCAGAAAGAAAATAAATTTCCTAGTCTGAGATATGATCTTACTGAATTTCTTGGCAGAGATCAAAGAGGTGGTGGTAGGTGGGGCAACCTCTAGTATCATGTATAATGTATCACCCAAAGAAATAATCGCAGAGTGAGTTCTATATTCATATACAACATGTTTCTTCCACAAGTATGGTTCTCCTAATAATACATCACAAACATTGAGAGGAGAAACATAAAAAAATACCTCATATATGAAGGGCTTGATGTTGTAGGGAAGGCGACACTGCTCGCTGACTCGGAGATCTCATCCTTGGTGAAGCTACCCGATGATGTATGGTTGTGGGTGTGGTATGGCTAGTAGGCCTAGATACTTCATGACATCTATTGAAATGATGTTCTTTTGGTTTCCACTGTCGAAAGTGAATTGCAATGATGAACCCTTCACCCACATTTGTGAGTGGAAAAGATGCTCCCCCTCCTCTGTATTGTAGGTCCCGTTCTTCTGGAGCTTGGTGGTGGAAAAAATAGCCTTGGGCTCCGCATCAATAATCTGCTTCTCTTTGTCATTCCTCCTATCGAGTTCTGACTTAGGGTCGGAAGATGCATATGATTCTGAAGCCTTCAAGTCAGCCACCAGCGGCTGCTTTGTCCAACACTCACTTGTGTTGTGAGTGGGGCTCTTATGGAACTCACACCCCTTTCCTATGTCCATGTTTTACTTCGTAGTGGTTTTCTTTTCTTGCAGCCTTGACAAGTTGTCTTCAGTCACCCTGCCTTGGCTTTTTCCTTTGTTCTTCGGATTCACAGATCCAAAGTATTGCTTCTTTTTTTTAAACTTTGCTCGATCTTGACAGCGTATTGGTATGTCGTGCCAAGTGAGGAGATGTCCAGGAACTCCATCTCATCCTCAATGTACTTGTGTAGGAAGCCACGATATTTGGCTACCAAATGTCTCTCTGTATCATTGATACCAAACTTTGTGTGAAGGGTATGAAAAATATTGGTAAACTCCAACATGTGTTGGTCCCTTCCCTGCCGCAATGTGGTGCACTTTATGTATTTATCCTCATAGCTTTTGACAGGGTAGTACTGCTCCTTGATCGCATCCCAGAATGAATTCCAAGTGGGTGCGGCTAAAAATAGTGAGGTTGTACCTTCATCCTTCTACTCGCAGTAGGTTTCCCACCAGTCCTTGACGCGGGGGATGACTTTGAGAAGTGCAAAAGAGATCTTTTCCTAGCTAGAAAAATCATGAACAAAAAAATATCATTCTAGCATATTTAACCATTTATCTATGACACCCTCATCTATATGACCCTCAAATATGGGAATGTCAAAATTAACTTGTACCTTAAAGTGTGTGGTGCTTCTAGAGTAGCTGCTAGAACTAGACCTGTCACCACTAGCTAGCCACTGAACGATATAGGAAAAGTTGTCCATCATCGCGTTCCTTTGTTGCTCGAGGGCTTCTTCGAGCAATATTTTGATAAGATCTCCTGCCCCCTCGTCTTCCTTTTCATCCGCCATGGGATGCCATCAAGATTTGAAAGGCTAATCTTGCAAAGGTTCGACCATATTGAGCCCTAAATTCTTATATCCCAACCTCGTTGGGGATGTGCAAAGAAACACAGAGAAAGAGTAGACCGCTCTAATACCAATGATTCAAATTTAAACAAGAACACACCAAGTTACAGATATAACCATAAATATAGAGATGAAATAGAAATAACACTTTCTTTCATTAATATCAAATAATGAGATATGCTTACAAAGAGAATGAAATGAGATAAGCTCCGGTGATGGTAGCTTATCTCTGAGAAGAGATGTGGCGGTTACATGGCTATGAAATATGTTACAATGAGGCTCAAATGCCTATTTATTGTTGAGAAACAATGTAAAACCCTAAACATCCAAAAACCTAACCCTAGGACATGAAGTGCCAAAAATTTGGGCCTCGTTTGGATAAATTGGTACATCAACTTCCCAGGGTCATAAATTTGGCACATGATCTTTTTTTGGCTATCATAATACCTCATTTCAAAGATCTTGAAGAGAAGGCCAAAAACAAACTCGCAAGCCAGTTTGGGACATTTTTGGTCTCTACATTTTCTCTAAAAATGTCATTTTGGGGCCTCAAAATGGCTCTGGAAGTTCAAGACCCGAAAAACTACTAGAAATAGTAATCTGTGCTACAATTAAGGAAACCAAAAAACTAAAAGAGACAGTGTTGGGGTTCCAAGTGGAATAGGTGGGTGGCCACCAATATCCACCTAGATCATTCCTCCCCCATTAAGAAGCGATGGTATCAATTGTGTTGAGTGCCTCCATGAGATGTGGAAACTTTTGTTGAACCTAGTCCTTGGTGAGATGTTCTACAATATCTGATGTGTCCAGTAATGGTGGGATGCATGGTCGATGGTAGTTCACATTGGGCACTCAGTGCAAGCCAAGGAATGGAGGAATGTTGTGCGCCAAAGCATTGTTTCCTACAACCTTTGTAATGGTGTAAGGACCATATCAGAGTGGTGTGAGTTTTTGATGAGCTCTTGTATGGCATTATTTATAAAAATGTAACCAGAAATTTTCACCCACCTAGAACTTGCGTGACACCCGATGTTGATCATGTTGCTACTTTTACTTGGTATTTTCCACAATGGAGCAATGATATATCGGCCCATTGGGTGTAGTTGCTTTGGGAGTTAGATCGAGCGAATGCTTGACCTGACAGTGCAACGGTACCCCTGTGTGTGAGGAGAACATGTCCATGTATTCTTTCATTACCATATCGACCTGCTTCTGTTGCATGGAGGAACCCTTCCTGGGGGGCATGGATGTGGTTACGATCTTCCTCTTACTTTGCGAGTGAACTAGAAAGAAAATAAATTTCCTAGTCTGGGAGATGATCTTGTTGCATTTCTTGGCAGAGATAAAGGAGGTGGCAGTTGGTGGGGAAACCTATGGTATCATATATAATGTATCGCCAAAAGAAATAATCACAAAGCGAGGTCTAGACTCATATGAAACATGTTAATTCCACAAGTATGGTTGTCCTAATAATACATCAAAAACATCGAGAGGAGAAACATCACATGATACCTCACCTCTGAAGGGCTTGATGCTATAGGGAAGGTAGCACTGCTGGCTTAGTCAGAGATCTCGTCCTTGGTGAATCCACCAAATGTTGTACGGCTGTGGGTGTGCTATGGTCAATATTCCTAGTTGCTTCATGACCTATGCTGAAATGAGGTTCTTTTAGCTACCATTGTCGACAATGAATAGCGGCGAACCCTTCACCCACATTTGTGAGTGGAAAAGACACTCCCCCTCCTTTGGATCGTCAGGGCCATTCTTATGGATTTTGGCGGTGGCAACAATGGCAATGGGCTCCGCATCGATAATCTTCTTCCCTTTGCCATTCCTCTTGTTAGGTTCTGACTCAGGGTCGGAACATGCATCTCATTCTAAAGCCTTCAACCCGGCCACCAATGACTGCTTGGTCCGACACTCACTTGTGTTATGAGTTGGCCTCTTATGGAACTCACATCACTTTCTTGTGTCCTTCTTTGAATTGATGGTGGTTTTCTTTTCTTGCAGCGTCGATGGGTTGTCTTCGATCACTTTGCCTTGGCTTTGTCCTTTGTTCTTCGCATTTGTAGATCCAATGTCTCACTTCTTTTGTTTAAACTTCTACTCGATCTTAACAACGTATCGGTATGCCATGACAAGCGAGGATATGTCCAGGAACTTCATCTCATCCTAGATGTACCTGTGTAGGCAGCCATGGTATTTGAGTACCAAATGTTGCTCTAAATCCTTGACACCCAACTTTGTGCAATGGGTATGAGAAATATTAGTAAACTCCAGCATGTCTTGGTCCCTTCGTTGTCGCACCATGGTCCACTTTATGTATTTATCCTCATAGCCTTTGATAGGGTACTACTACTCCTTGATGGCATCCCAAAATGAATTTCAAGTGGGTGCGGCTAAAAACAGTGAGGTCGTATTTTCATCCTTCTGCTTGTAGTAGGTTTCCCACTAGTCCTTGACTTGAGGGGCGGCTTTGAGAAGTGCAAAAGTGATCTTTTCCCAGCTAGAAAAATCATTAACATAAAAATATCCTTCTATTAGATTTTACGATTTATCTATGACATCCGCATCTATCTGGCCCACAAATATGGGAATGTTAAAACTAACTTGTACCTGAAAGGGTGTGGTGCTTCCAGAGTAGATGTTGGAACTAGATTTGTCGCCCCTAGGTAGCTGCTGAAGGATCTAGAAAAAGTTGTCCATCATTACATTCCTTTGTTTCTCGAGGGCTTCTTCAAGCAAGATTTTGATATGATCTCCTACCCCTTGTATTTTTTCATCCGCCATGGGAGGATGTTGGGATTTGCAAGGTTGATCTTGCAAAAGTTCAATGATATCGAGCCCTAACTCCTTATATCCCGACTTTGTTGGGGACATGCAAAGAAATATAGAGAAGGAGCAGACTGATATGATACCACTGATCCAAATTTAAATAGGAATGCAACCAATTACAGATATAACCATAAATATAAACATGAAACAGAAATAACACTTCCTTTCATTAATATCAAATAATGAGATATGCCTACGGAAATAATGTAAATGAGACTAGCTCGGGTGATGGCAGCTTATCTTGGAGAAGAGATGTGGTGGCTAATTGCCTATGAACTGTGTTACAATTAGGCTCAAAGGCCTATTTATTAATGAGAAACAATGGAAAACCCTAAACATCCAAAAATATAACCCTACGAGATGAAGCACCAAAACTGTGGGCCACGTTTGGGTAAATTGGTACATCAACTTCCTAGGGTTGTAACTTTGGCATACGATCTCCGTTTGGCTATCATAATACCTCATTTCAAATATATCGAAGAGAATGCTGAAAATAAATTGGCATGCCAATTTAGAGAATTTTTTTATCTCTATGTTTTTCCTAAAAATATCGTTTAGGGCCTCAAAACTACTCCAAAAGTTTAGGACCCGACAAACTGCCAAAAATAGTACACTATGCTACAATTAAGGAAACTGAAAAATTGAAAGAGACAGTGTTGGGGTCCAAGTGGAATAGGTGAGTGGCCACCAATATCCACTTGGATCAACTATTTAATTATTGTAGGCTTCAGAAGTAATTTGCTTCAGTATTCAGGAGAATAACTTGATGAATGTAATTTAAAAAATCAAGTAGGTGACATAGATTTATATTTGCTGCAGTAGGGGTTCCTTGAGTGTAGGAATTTTCACATGGTTAATGCAAATTAAAGGGGCACCATTTTAATTGCCAAAGAAAACAAGGATATAGGCAGAGTTGGAGAAAACACAAATTCACATGATCATCAAGAGTAACAAACAACTCACCTCATTCATTGCCAACATTTAGGCCTCATATGCACAATTATACAATAGCATGGATTTCATGGTGAAAACACATAAGGCTCCTTCATTAGGCTCACTCATTGAAGCATAGTGCAAGATTCAAGTCAGGAAGGAGGTTGAAGAATACTTGGACTAGCTTAGGCAAATAACCACAAAGGAAAATTTAGAGGTGAATAGGAACAATATGAAAAAGTACATTGGTGGCCCTCTCCAAATAAACACCATGTTGCTCTTGCTAAATAAGGAAATCCAAATCGGTTCCAAATCATTCTACCCAGATGTAATGGAGGCTAGAATCCACTTTCAGCCTAATCCCGTTGCATAGTTTGGGGAAGTCACCACACAATACAAGGCTTGGAACCACTATATGACCGAGGAGCTATAAGTTGAGGTGGTTCAGCTAGATGTTCCCCAAACTAAAGCTTAACTTGTATTGTCTTATTACGTTTTCTAATAAACTCTACCCAATTTTGTCTTACCTGGGTATGAGCGGTATTGTAATATTTTTTGTAATTAATTGTAAGTGAAATTCCAAGTGTCGATTGTCGAATGTGAAGAGTCATTTTGTAATGAACTCCAAAGGTAATGGTTGATGGAATTCAAACAGTAATGAGGGAAGTCAAAGATTCACAAAGGTGTTGGAATTATGATACAAGTGTTGTCCTTGATGGCAACTCACTCACAGGTCAATTCAGTTTTGATGAAAGGCAACCCTCAGTGTAACAAGTCCATTCAGATGTAACATGGCATTGGTACAAAAGAATGGGAAGATGGAACTAAAGTCTACTAATAAGAATGAATAATTTGAAGATAAAGGATGGCAAAAAGAAGTTTAAGATGTATATGCAAGTCCAATTAGTCAAAATAGTGCATACACGATGGTTCATAGAACAAAAAGAGCGTATACGTATACACACCCTTTCACAAGAAGAAAAGTGTGTTTATGTTGGAAAATCAAGGAAATTCAAGAGGATACAATACCAGGGATCAATACCATGGTATTAGCCCCCAATATTGAGTGAAGTAATGACTATTTGATCCCGTCCAAGAATACCACGGGTCCTAAGTGGTTTTGGTCCAAGGTATTAAGAAAGGCCTAAAACTATATAAGGAGGAGACGATCATAAGGCCAGAGTGTGCAAGTGAAAGGGCTTCTAAGGAATACTTCTATCTCAAGTATATTTTATGTTGTAGGGGCGATATTTGTGATTTGATCTAAAATATGTTGTGCACCTTGAATTCAATGTTGGATCAGGATCATGAGACCTGAAATGAATTATCATTGAATGATCTGATATTCGTTGGGCTAGATCTGATTATGTACATTTGTTTTATTCTTTAAATGTCATGATCTAGTTTTGTCTGAAGTCTGGAATAGCAGAAAAGTTAGGAGTTAATAGTTGCAAATCTATATGCTGTTTTGTTCGTGTACATGCAAGTTCTACTCTTCCAAGTAGCGTATACAAAGGAAAAGCCTATTCCTCATATATGACTGATCTATTTGATCAGTTCTGTTGTTTTACTATTGTTTGTCAATGAAGTCTTCTTAGATCTGAATGTAAAACTCAATGCGTAAGGAGTTTGGTATCTGATTGATTAATTGTATAAGTTAGAAGGGTGATCTCTACTACTGCCTATGTAAAGCTATGTAAATTGACAATAGATGTTCAATATATTGCTGGTTGATACAGACTTGAATCATAATTTTTATGTTTCACTATTTTTAAAGGTATACACAATTTTGATTAAAGTAGCGTATACACGTAGTTTGGGTTCAATAAAGTGGTGTATACATTTTGGTGCATGATTTTTGAGGTTGCAGCTAGTTTTGAATGATAATGTAAGTTTCTGGGTTCAACACAGTGCTCTGGTGATAGTGATCTGACTGTTCATATTAACTAATTATTGATTGATGGAGTTTGAACGTTCTGATGGGTCCAATATGAAAATTTGATGAAATGAGGCCTTCATGTGTATTATTGTGTACCAAGAGCGTCCAGTCTGAAAATTTATGAAACATGGTCCTTGGAGGAAGAGAGAAGGTTGTATCCTTCTATAGGCTGGTGCCTACATACTAGTAAACACATTGGCTAGTTTAAGAGCTAGGGGGTTGCACTCCCTTCTAGTAGAAGTTCGAAACTGAGAGAAGGTTGTAGCATTTTGGAGGTGGGTGCCTGCGCACTGGTATGAGTCTGAACCAGTACAAGATTGTAAACATATTTTCTTATTATTAAAAGAAGATAGAGATGACAACAAGTGGTTTTCACCCACATTGGGTTTCCACCTTAAATCTTGGTGTTCATGTGTGTTGCTTATGTGTGATGGTTTATTCTATTTTTACTGTACTATTTAATAAGTTACTGATGCACTGGTTAAATATCAACAAATGATAAATTTACTAAATCACAAGTTCTCTTGGTATACACTTGTTTCTCTAATCGCATTGGAATGTACATGCTAGTCCACTTCAAAGAAGTAGCGTATATAAATATATTTGGGAAATGAAAAATCAATGATCTAATAATACTGATTCACCCCCCCCCCCTCTCACTATTATTTCCAAGAATTGGTATTAAAGCAGGTCTTTCAGAAGAAGCTTGATCGCTTGAAGGAATATCTTTCAAGACAGATAATCACGAAGGCATGGGATCCATCAGAGCACCAATCTTCAATGGGAGAAACTTAGTATATTGGAAAATAAGAACGAGAGCCTATCTACAATCGCTTGTAGCCAATGTTTGAGAAATTTTGGAAGCAGGATATCAATTTCCAACAGCAATTCCTACAGATTCTGTAGGTAAGAAGTTATACAAAACCAATGACAAAGTTGTCAATATGTTATTGGGAATTCTGCCAGAATCAGAATTTGTCTAAGTCATGTAGCTCAAGACAGCTAAATATATATGGGACAAAATCATTCAGAGCTATGAAGGAGACTCTCAAGTAAAATGTGTTAAGCTTCAAACTCCAGAATTCAGTACGAAACTCTTAAGATGCATAGTGATGAGAGTTTTGCTAGTTAGTTTTTGTGTATATATGAGATTATTAATTGTATGAATAATTTGGGTGAAGAGATAAAGGAAGCTACTTTTGTTAAGAAATTTTTGAGATCTTTGTCTTCTAAATTTGAGTTAAAAGCGTCTACCATAGAAGAAAAATAGGATCTTCAAACTATTACTATGACTCAACTCCATGGAATCCTAAACACCTTTGAAATGAGAAAAGGTGGTTCATCATATATGAGAGAATCCACCTTTAAATCATTAGTGAAGGGAAAAGAAAAGAAAGAAAACAATGAATCAAAACACATTTAAGTAGAAGAAGATGAGGTAAATTTTGTTAAGAAGCTTCAACAGGGTTTCGAAAGATTCAGAGGTAAGCTACCTTTAAAATGCTTTTCTTTTGGTAGAGTTGGCCATTATGCTGCCAAATGTCCTCATAAATATAAATACGATAAGGGAAATGACTATGAAAAAGGAAATAGAAAATAGTTTGTGAATAGAAGGAGTTACTATACGCATGAAGATAGTGATGGCTTATCCAATAGTGATGAAGATGAAACTGAACAAGATTATAGAATACTCATGGCTTATGACAATGATCATGTTTTCGATGCCTTAGAAGAGGAATACTTTCTTGAAGAAATCACTAAATTCAAAATCTGTTTAGAAGAAATCAATATGATCATAGATACGTTGACACACCAACTCACTAAAAGAGAAAAACACAATGAAAATCTAGAATGTGAAATTGTGGGTCTAGGAAAAGAACTTGAGAAGACAAAATCTCTTAATCTTAGATTTGCTAAAGGATTTGAAACTCTAAATGCAATCATCAAATTTCAGCATTTCCTCTGATAAAGATAGGTCTTGGCTATACTGAAGAATCATCTCAATCACATAAGCCATCAACCTCCACCATAAACTATCTTGATGCACCAAAGAATAGTGAACAATATTTTAATTGTCAACAAAGGCCTAAAATTACTCATCAAGTAAATCATACCCAATTTACTCCAAGGATGAATATCAATACAAGCTTCAACCAACAGGTAAACAATGCAAAAAGATCCTATGATCGCAGAAACTTCTTTACTGGGAATTTTTTTTCATGTCATAACTTTGGGCATAAGGCTACTCAATGTGCTTCTTACAAAACCATCATGAATAGAGAAGCACAAAATCAAAGGAGAGTAACAGAAATCAAGAAAAGTTCATATAATAACTTTTATCCTTTTGAAAATGAAGTAGAATGTTCGATTTGTAACAACTTTGGTCATGAAGAATTTGAATGCAGGAGAAAATTTCAGCCATCACTTCAAAAGGAGCAAACATCATTAAATTTGAAGATATGGAGAAAGAAGGAATCTCAATTAGAAAGATGTGTCATAGCTCTGTATGCAGAAGGACAAGAAAATCAGTGGTACATCAACAAAAGATGCTCCAAACACAAGACAGGTGATAAAGAGAAACTTCATTCATATAATGCTTTTGCAAAGGAAAAGAATGTCTCATTTGGAAATGACACTCTAGCTATCATTAAAGGTAAAGCTTCTATTATCTTGAAAGAAAAGGTTAAAGATGGAAATGTCATGTATGTAGATGGTTTAAAGCATAACCTGTTAAGTGTCAGTCAAATGTGTGATCAAGGAAATTAAGTTGTGTTTCGATCAAATGGATGTGTGGTTTGTGAGCTTGATATAGGGAAGACCATGATCAAAGGAGAAAGAACTCCAAACAACTTATACATACTTAATGGAGGACAACAACAATGCTATCTAAGAAAAATAGATGAAAAATGGCTATGGCATATAAGATTGGGACATCTAAGCTTTTCTCAAATAAGAAAAACATGCAGGCTCAAGGTAGTTCGTGATCTTCCAAATATCAACATCCCAAAAAATACCATATGAAAACCATGTTGAGTCGGTAAGAAAACCATAGTTCACTTCAATGAAAAATAAGGATCAACAAGTAAGCCTCTTGAACTCATGCATACTGATTTATGTGGACCAACAAGGAAAAGGTCACCTTGTGGAGAAGAATACTTTATTTTATTTATTGATGACTTTTCCAGGATGTGTTGGATAGGAATACTAAAGCATAAAGATGAAGCATTTGAAAATTTTAAATCCTTCAAAGCTTTCGTAGAAAATGAATCAGATCAAAAATTCAAATTTCTCAGATCTAATGGAGGGGGATAATTCATATCAGATGAATTCTTTGACTTTTGTGAACAACATGGAATAAAAAGGCAATTCTTAGTCGCAAGAACTCCTTAGCAAAATGGCGAGATGGAAAGAATGAACAGAACAATTAAACAAATGGCTCAAGTGATGCTTGATGAATATGGAACTCCTGCAACCTTATGGGGTGAAGCTACATTTTCTTTTGTGCTATTCTCAACAAAGCGAATGCTCGAGTAAATAGCAATCAAACTATGTATGAACTTTGGTATGGTAAGCCTCATGCTATAAAACACTTTAGAGTTTTTGCAAGCAAATGTTTCATCAAAAGGACTGATGAAAAACTTGGTAAGTTTAAACCCAGATTAGACGAAGAAATTCTTCTTGGTTATTCATCTAGAAGTAAAGGATACAAATTTTATAACAAAAGACTTTGGAAAATTGTTGAAAGCATTGATGTTGTAATTGATGAAGCATGCAAAAATCCAGAACAATTGAAATCAATAGAGGAATATGACAATGAGGAAGATGGGGAATTCATTCTCGCATAAAATCAAAATGATATAAAATAAGAAACCAATGAAGCACCAGAAGAAGATACAACAGACAGGGAAAATAGTCCATTGAGGTATGTTCAGAAGAATCATCCAGAATCTTGAATTCTAGGAGAAAAAGGTTCTAGAGTACAGACAAGAAGAAATCTTATAGGGACCTCAAGTTATCTAGTGTTACTATCCTCCAAAGAACCTCAAAAGTTAAATGAAGCCTGCAAAGATGAATGCTGGGTCAAGGCCATGGATGAAGAACTTGACCAAATTGAAAATAATGATACTTGGGAATTAGTTCATAGACATCATGATAAAAATATCATAGGAACAAAATGGATATTTAAGAATAAGCTGAATGAAAATGGAGAAGCTATTAGAAATAAGGCAAGGCTTGTTTGTAAAGGGTATGCTCAACAAGAAGGTATATATTTTGAAGAAACTTTTGCACCTGTTGCAAAACTTGAAGCCATAAGGATGTTTTTTTCTCTTTCTAGTTTTCGAAAATTCAAAGTATATCAAATGGATCTAAAATTAGCTTTTCTTAATTGAGATGTAGAAGAAGAAGTTTATATTGAAAAACCAGAGGAATTCATTCTTGGAAATGATGCAAAACGCACATGCAAGCTCAAAAAGGCTCTCTATGGTCTGAAGCATGCTCCAAGGGCATGGTGTTACCACCTTGACAGATATCTTCAACAACAAGGTTTCACAAAAGGTTCTGCAGATAGAAATTTATACACAAAGATTGAAAATGATAAACTACTAATTATTGTTGTTTATGTTGATGATATCATCTTTGGTAGAAATGAAGAATCCATGAGTCAGAATTTTGCTTCAGTAATGCAACAAGAATTTGAAATGTCCTTACTTGGCGAACTTAATTATTTTCTTGGTCTACAAGTACAACAAACAAAAGGTGGTATTTTCCTTTCACAAACGAAATATCTCAAGCATATCTTGAGGAAGTATGGAATGAAAGATTCTAAACTAGTATGTACTCCAATGGTAACATGATGCAGTCTCAGTTCTAGTGATGAATCACCAACAGTAAACCAACCAACATACAGATCTATGATCAAGAGTCTGTTGTATCTAACAGGTACTAGACCTGATATCATGCATGCAGTAGGAATTGTTGGAAGCTTCTAAGAAAATCCAAAGGAATCACATCTTCATGCAGTTAAAATAATTTTCAAATATCTTTAAGGAACTTAGGACTTTGGACTATGGTATCCTAAAGATACAGATCTGACTCTTCATGCTTATGCAAAAGCAAATTGGATAGGGAATGTGGATGATCAGAAGAGTACCAGTGGAGGTGCATTCTATATGGGTTCACGGTTGGTGTCTTCATTCAGAAAGAAGTGAAGTTAGATTTCCTTATCTATAGCTAAAGCAGAATATGTGGTTGCTCCATCTTGCTGCACACAACTACTTTGGATGATGCAAACATTGCAAGACATTCAGATCACATGTACTCCACCCATCTCCATTCTATGTGATAATACAAGTGACATCAGTATTTCAAAAAATCTTGTAATGCACTCAAAGTCCAAGCACATACCCATTAAGTACTATTTTATATGAGAACAAGTTCTAGAACAAAAGGTTAAATTGAAGTATGTTCCCCCCAAAGAATAGGTTGCTGATATATTCACTAAACCACTTCCCAGAGAAGCATTTGAATATCTCAGACAAAACCTGGGAGTAGTTTCTGTGTCATCCCACTGTTAAATCTAGTTTTCTAAGGAAGGTTATTATACATATGTTTCATGAAGTATAGTCGTGTATACATGCGGGTTTCTATGGTTGATGGAGCATATATGCTTTTGTTGACACCTAATCATAGGGATTGGGTGAACTGTAATTAGTGTAAATAAATAATAGAGAAAATGGAGAGTCATTGGGAGATGAACTGAACAGTCACTCCCTCTTGTATATAATAATGAACAACCTGAATGAGTAATACAATTACATTTTGATGAGTTACCTCCTGGTCTGACATGGTATTAGATCCAGCGCCATTTTTGGCTTCCCTCTCTACTCGGTAACTCCCTTTTGCCTATGTTCTGCCTATTTTGCAGAACTAATAACAGTTCTGGAGGTTTTACCCTCTCTCACAACTGTTGCCCCTCTTTGGCAACTACTGCAGACGTTCGGTGGGTTATGCGAGGCATTTTTCTTTGTTCATACATTTTATCTATAAATCAGAATCAATTTGTGTTGAGCATTAATACTGAGTTTTAGAGCTAAACCTTTCCTTAAGTGCCTTTATTAAAATTATGAATTAAGCACGTGGGTGGTATTGATAAGTGGGAAGCGGTATCTCGCGTGCCCTAAAGGTTGTAAATGTTATTCCTCAAATTCACGTGATTAACTTTAGCAGGTGACACGTAGCATGGGAAAACCATTTTTCTCGTGCACTCTCGACTGATATTGGTTGTGCAAGATTTCACGTGATATTGTGCGACAACCGTTCGATTTGACGGGTCACATTGACGACGGAGATCGTCTAGGTTAGTTGGTGAGCAGATGATGCGATATTTGTTGGATCTGGAGAAGTGAGATCAACAACACAGATTGAAACACTTGATAAAAGGAGAAGTCAACGAGGGACCGACATTGATTGGTCAGATAAGTGGGACCCTCAGAGGGAAAATACACATACAAAACCGGATTTAAGAAGATCCACAGTGATCACACGGGAACTTGCAAGCAAGTTACCTCGACTGACGGACCCGATAAAATCATTAAAAAGAGTTTAAGGTTCAGAGTGATCGGACCATTTTTTTAATGTGTAATCAGATGTATATCATGTTGGAAGATGCATGTGAGTTAATTTAAATTTCAGATGTGATAAGGTTTTATACAATAGGATTAAAACCTTGTTGAGTTACAACATTAAACTGCACTCATTGATATCTGTTGTGGGAGTGGTTCTCAATGGGAAGAAGAACTATCCGGAGTGGTCTCAGAAAATCCAACACAATCTCATTTTTAAGGAGTTGTGGAAATGAGTGTTTTTTGGAAATGGAGACAAAGAACTAGAACAACCTACCTCAGACAAGGAATTCACAATTTTGGAAAGTAAGAATAGCAAGGCTTATGCATTGATTGCAACATCAGTGAATGAAGAGGTGACTCACCATATTTTGCAATTTTGAAATTCTTTTGAAGCCTTACAAAAACTAAAGGAACTCTATGACTCACACTCTGCACTTGAAGTTGTTCAACTCATGATTAAATTGTTCACCCTTGAATTACAAAATAATGATCCTCTTTCTCTTGCATCAGAATTAAAAGCTATTATGCATGATATCAAAGTCACTAATGTTGAACTAGACATTCCTCTGATAGATTTTCTCAAGGCACTTTATCCCACTTACTCAAATTATCTTGAGTCATTGCAAGCAAATGGAAACCTCAAAGATGTTACCTTTAACTCCCTTGTGAGAAAATTTGCTGAAAGAGGGAAAGATTTTAGGAAGAAGAAAACTCATCAGTATTTTGAAGAGGCTGCGTGCCTTGCACATAGAGAAGAATCTTGCTCAAAATTATTTGAGAGGAAGAGGTGGTCGAAGAGGAAGAGGAAGAAATTTTAGAGGCAACGGGGGCAGATACTTTGAAGGAGAAAAGTTAGATTTGCATTGCATATGTTGCAAAAGATATGGATCACATGGTGCATCCACATACAAGTTGCCTTGGGATAGAATTGAGCATGAAAGAAACCAACCCAAAGGTAAAACTAATGACAAAGAGAAAGGTATAGCACCTAAATCTGCTCGCTATGTTGTGGCACACTGTAATATTGGAGTAAATGAAGACTTATTTAATGCCTCACTTGCTTCTTGGAAAAATGATTGTTTTCTTGATTTAGAAGCATCTTTCCATATGACTTCTAGAATAGATTTTTTTGAAGAGTTTACTGGCAATGTTGATGGAGTAGTATACTTTGTAGACAAATCAAAACTCAAGCCATCAAGGCTTGGTACAATCAGGCTTAAATTGCTTTGTCTTCCAGACTTTCTTCGGCATCATGTTTTATATCTCCCACAAATTAGGAGAAACTTGTTGTCCTTGGTCCACATCTGCCAGTAAGGACACTCCGTTCATATGTTTGATGGAAAGCTTGAGGTGAGAAAAGCATCAGACCACTCACTTGTCATGATGGGGATAGAAGAGGAAAGGCTTCTCAAGGTGTAGGGTACCTCTACTCGTGCACAAAATTTCTCATACAATTCTCACTATGAAGAAGGTACATTTCCATCAAGTTTATTATGGCATGCCAAATTTTGACACTTGAAATATGACAACCTCTTCTTGTTGAAGAAAAATGGTGTTACTAGTTTGCCTACAATTCATAGGAAACTTAAGAAATGTGATGCTTGCATTCTACGAAAGCATAGCAAATAGTCTTTTCATGATTCACATTCTAGAGCACATAGAAAACTTGAACTCATTCTTTCAGATTTATGCGGTCCAATGCCTATTCCTTCTGCAAATGGAAATAAATATATGATGACATTTATTGATGACTACACTAGAATGTGTTGGGTTTATTTATTGAAGAACAAATACAATTCTTTTCCAACATTCAAGAAATTTCATACATGGATTGAAAATAATGCACAATCTCATATTGGCTCTATTCACACTAATAATGGAAAATAATACACTTCAAATGAATTTGAAAACTATCTTCACCAACATGGGATCAAACATCAAATAATTGTGCCTTATAATCCCCAACAAGACAGAGTAGATGAAAGAATGAATAGGACAATCTTAAATATGGTGTGCTCCATGATGTTTTTCAAAAATGTAAAAATGATGTTTTGGGCTAATGCAGTTCTATTTGTTATATATGTAAAGAATATATGTCCATATAATGTTATTAGAAACAAGACTCCTTATGAAACATGGTATGGGCACATTCCTTCGAAAAAGCATCTCAAGGTCTTTGGTTCCACATGTTATGCCTTGATACCAAAGGTACATAGAAACAAACTTGGTGCAAGAAGTCATAAGTGTATCTTCCTTGGGTATTCAAATGCCTCCACATCATACCGTATCTATCATGAATTCAATAAAAATCTTGTTGTATCTACAGATGTAATCTTTCTTGAATCATCCAAAACTGACAATGTTGTAAAGCAGCAACTTGATTGCTTGGATAGATTCGAAAATGCAAAATCATTTCTAGAATTTGATAATCAGATTCCACATCTTGAAGGGGGGACTCCTATACTAGATCAACCTGTCGAATCTTCTTTTGAAGCACTCTCTCTCCTGCATGAAACTCCACCAATGGATGATACTTTGAGTGACGTGATTGATAGAATTGGGAGACTCAATCTTGATTTAGTCCCAACTCAATCAGTGGAGTAGCCTGGACCATCTTAGAAAGGTCCAGTAAAGTGGTTGGAAAAGATACTTGAAAGTGTTCATTCTGATGAGGATGGAAAGATAGGAAGTTGAAATCCAACCTGACAAAATGGAGGTGATGTAGATAACTTTGATTCACTTATTGATATGGATGTTTCTTATGATTGTTAATTGAATTTGTCTACAGATTTTGAACCAACTTCCTTCAAAGATGCTACCTCTCATAATGAATGGAAATAAGCAATGCAAAAGGAGTATGATGCCTTGATAAAGAATGGCACTTGGAAGCTGGTTGATCCTCCATTGGGAACCAAACTAATTGGCTGCAAGTGGGTATACAAGAACAACTATAAATCTGATGGCTCACTTGACAAGGACAAAGCCAGGCTTGTGACAAAAGGTTTTTGCACAGTAGGAAGGGGCCAATTATGAGGAGACTTTTTCCTCCACAACAAAATGGGATACCATCTGGATACTCTTTGCCCTAGCAGCTTAGAATTGTTTGGAAGTCCATCAAATGGATGTAAAAACTTCTTTCTTGAATGGAGATATAAAAGATAATGTTTTTATGTCCTAGCCTGAAGGATTTTCTATAAAAGGACATGAACATAAAATATGCAAACTTGTGAAATCCTTGTATGGACTCAAACAAACACAATGAGCCTGGTATGCAAAACTAACTGAGCATCTTCTAAAACTCAATTTCAAACATTATGATCTTGATGATGAAACTTTGTTTGCCAAGAAGGTTGGAAAAATAGTTGTATATCTTGTGTTATATGTAGATGATATTTTTATGATAGGGAACAATGAGAGCTACATTGCATCCATAAAGAAGGAACTGAGGAAAGGTTTTGAAATGACTGATTTGGGCTATGTTCATTACTATCTTGGTATTGAAGTAATTCAACATCTGAATTCCATATTCCTTTCTCAAAGGAAGTACATTAGAGATCTGTTGAATAGGTTTGGCATGACTGAATGCAATCCTCTAACTACTTCAATGGAACAAAACTTAAAGCTCACATTCATTGAAGGGAAAGAATGTGAGGATGCAACAAAGTATAGACAACTTGTAGGAAGTCTCAACTACCTAACTACTACCAGACCAGACATTTTGTTTGTTGCTGGAATCCTCTCCAAGTTTATGTAAAAGACTTGTGAGGGACATTGGTCTGCTGCAAAAAGAGTTCTAAAGTACTTGAAGGGAACTCAAGACTTTAGAATCAAGTATACACAGGTGGGCGATTTTATCTTGATTAGATACTCTGATTCAGACTTCGATGGAGACAAAGAAACTGGGGTATATACTTAGGGCTATGCTATGAGTCTTGGATCAAGAGTTGTCTCATGGAGATCACACAAACAATTAGTTCTAGTAGATTCCACAAGAGAGGTGGAATATGTGGCAGAAGTTGAGGAAACAAAAGAAATTGTGTGGTTCAGGAAAATTCTGGAAGATTTGTAGCTAAAACAATTACAATTGCCTCCGCTCATGATTGACAATACCTCAGCAATAAATTTGGCCAAGAGCCCAAACTTCCATAATCGAACGAAGCACATCAATACAAAATATCATCTCATTCGATGTCATGTTGAGGCAAAAACAATCACATCTTCTCTATTGTTCCACTAATGAGAAGATTGCAGACATCTTCACCAAAGCACTTAGAAGAGGAAAGCTTGAAAGATTCAAAATGATGCTTGGACTCACCAACATCCTTTTCTATTTAAGGGGGGAATGTTGACACCTAATCATAGGGATTGGGTAAACAAATATAATAAATGTAAATAAATAATAGATAAAATGGAGAATCATCGGGAGATGAACTGAATAGTCACTCCCTCTTGCATATAATAATGAACAACCTAAATGAATAATACGATTACATTTTGAGGAGTTACCTCCTGGTTTGGCAATTTTTCTCACAGAAAAACAATGGTTCAGACTCTAATATGGGTGATTTGTCTGATATTGATTATTATAGTCTCACAATATGCTTTGTTCATTGATTTTTATCTAACTAACAAAGATGCCTTGATGAATGACTTGTTGACAATGCATAGGTAGTACAAGTTCAGGGGAGCATTAGCCTTCACACACATTCTGCATTGTTGGCATCATGGTTGTTGAGTTCAGCTATGGCTTCAAATACTTATATCATTTGTTGCATAAGTCATGTAAAGATCTAGGGTGTGATATGAATTCTTCTGTCATGGTCTATATTTGAATGAGTGCTATTGGACATATGATGTAATTTGTATCCCCACTTTGCATGGGATGGATGATGTAATAATTGCTGTATTTCTGTCATGTATAAACAATTGGTATATCCCCACTTGGTTGGGTGATTGATGTATGTATGAGTCATTGGTCATAGGGAGGTCATACTCACTTAGTTGAGTTATAGAGTCATGTTATTCTTTTGAAATATATCTCTACAGACTCAACATGTACTCAGAGCGAGCATGGACAACATAATGTATATCAAAGGGGGATAATAGCTTGGTCCACCCTTTTCCCTTGATGTCAAAGGGGGGGAGTATTTTTGTGTTGCTTGTTATCTCTAACAGTTTCTACAGCTTGCAGTAATCAACACCAGCATGGTTTCCATCAAGTCCAAAGGGGGATATTGTTGGCTTTATGATACAAGTGTTTTCCTTGATGGTAACTCACTCACAGGTCAGTTCAGTTTTGATGAAAGGAAACCCTCAGTGTAATAGGGCATTGGTACAAAAGAACAGGAAGGTGCAACTAAAGTCTACTAACGATAATGAAGAAGTTGATGATAAAGGATGGTGAAAAGCAGTTGAAGATGCATATGCAGGTCCACTTAGTAAAAAAACATATACACGCTGGTTCATAGAAAAAAAGAATGTATATGTATACACACCCTTTCACAAGATGAAAAGCATGTATATGTCGGAAAATAAAGGAAATTCAAGAGGAGACAATACGAGGGGTCAATACCATGGTATTAGCCCACAATATTGAGCAGAATAATGACTATTTGATCCCATCCAAGAATACCATGGGTCCTAAGTAGTTTTGGTCTGAGGTATTGAGAAAGACCTAAAACTATATAAGGAGGAGAATATCATAAGGCCAAAGTGTGCAAGTGAAAGTGTTTCTAAGGAATACTTCTATCTAAAGTATATTTTATGTTGCAGGGGTGATATTTGTGATTTGGTCTGAAATATTTTTTGCACCTTGAATTCAATGTTGGATCAGGACGATGAGACCTGAAACGAATTATCTTTGAATGATCTGATATTGGTTGGGCTAGATCTGATTATGTACACCTGTTTTATTCTTTAAATGTAATGATCTAGGTTTTTCTAAAGTTTGGAATAGAAAGAAAGTTATGAGTTAATATTTGTAGATCTATACGTTGGTTCGTCTTGGTAAAAGTGCATGTACATGCAGGTTCTACTCTTCCAAGTAGCGTATATAAAGGAAAATCCTATTCTTCAGATTTGGTTGATCTATCTGATCACTTCTATTGTTTTACTATTGTCTGTCAATGAAGTCTTATTAGATTTGAATGTAAAACTGAATGCATAAGGAGTTTGGTATTTGATTGATTGATTATATAAGTGAGAAGGGTGATCTCTGCTGCTTCCTATGTAAAGCTATGTAAATTGACAATAGATGTTCAGTATATTGCTAGTTGATACAGACTTGAATCAGAAGTTTTATGTTTCAGTATTTTTGAAGGTATACGTAGGATTTATTAAAGGAAGTAGTGTATACATGCAAGTTGGGTTCAGTAAGGTGGTGTATACATTATGATGCATGATTTTTGAGGTTGAAGCTGGTTTTGAATGATAATGCGTGTTTCTGGGTTCAGCACAATGTTCTGGTGAGAGTGATCTATCTATTCAAATTAACTGATTATTGATTGATGTAGTTTGAAAGTTCTGGTGGGTCCAGTATGAAAACTTGATGAAACAAGGCCTTCATGTGTATTTTTGTGTACCAATCTAAAATTTTATGAGACATGGTCCTTAGAGGAAGAGAGAAGGTTATAGAATTCTATAGGCTAGTGCATACGTATGTTTCGGAGAATTTGGTATCTACAGATAAATACTAATTCCCTAGATAAGTAGCCATATTTAGAACAACAGTTTAAAGCACTTTAGCCTTTTCCTATAAGCAATAGATAATAAAAAGAGAATGAGAAGACCTACTTTTAGTTCCTCTTTCCTCTTGTCTCCTTTTATCGATCTTGTCGCTCCTTACCATACTTAACACACTTGAGAAGTACCTATAAACAACAACAAAAGACAAAGAACTGATCAAAGCAAAAGATCTATTGAATAAAAGTAAATGGAATTAGATACATTTACACATATAAGCATCATATAACAAGATAAGCATATGGGAAAAAGTTTCAAATACTTTATTGAATAGAAGAAGGAATTACAACCATCAAGTCTAATTCGAAGTCACTCCTCTAGCTTCGATCCCATCCAGGTCACATCAAAATCATGAAAAACTTGTAGCATAACAATACTTGTATCAAAGTCAATTCTCATAGCAACATTATCTCCTTACAATTCAACATAGTCTAGCCCCTGATCACTTAGATGAGTGGTCAATTTATAGGGAGGTAAGAGAGCTTTTGTCATAAATGGTGGTATTGCATGGCCTTGCATACTTAGAATTAGTTCCAAGGAGGAAGGGATGAGAGGATAGGATGCATCTTAACTCATTCCTCATCCATTTTTGAGCGCATAGGAGTTGATAAGTGAGGGAAACTTCTAGATGACTCCAAGAGATAAGAATATTTCCCAAACCCTACGTGAATTTCTCTCAATCTCACCGAGCATAGGTGAAAGAGGGCCTAAGTGCTCTGCATAGCACCCTGGCATCAAATTAACTACTCTACAGTGGATCTTTACATGGGCATACCTTCAATGGTCCCTTTAGAGGTCATTTTATGATGTATTCAAGTCATGAAACTGTTTGGGAAGGAGGCATTCAAAAGAGTGACTTGTTTAGGGCATGTAGCAACACAAATTATGGTTTTATGAGCCCTAAAACATTGATATGGATGATGGGAGTGATGTGCCCAAATGGATCTGTAACAGCCCCCTAAAGCATGAAGTAGAAAAAATGTTAATGTTGAATGAAATGATTTACAATGTGATGAGGAGGTTTTAAAGTGGAAGGTGACCTGCATCAATTACAATACATATATCATTATTTTTTTTTTATTTTTTCATGAATTTACGAGGGAAGGCATACCCATGCTTAGCATATAAACTTTCGTTACATGTACATAGACAATCATCTATAGATATAGACCCATGATCTAAATGACCATCAATGTAAAGCCATTGTACATATGATTTAGTACTCCTGAAATTGCAACCCGGATGGATGAAACTAGATTTGGGGTCTTCTATCCCATTCAATCATTTGCTCAAGTATGGGTCTAACCATGTGAATATGTGATCTGAAGTCTAACATGGGAAGACACTGTCTGATTACTAGCCAATGATGTAAAATATTAATAGACATGAGAGAAATCACCGATAATGGTAATGATCCTCAAGGTACTGCAGTACATTCTATATGGTGTGAATGGATGATTTGATGTTGAACACCATACAAAGTCTTTCGGTCGAAGGGCATTGGTGTCAACCTATCGCCGGAAGCAAGAAGCCTACCATTGATGTATGCAAGGCTCAAGGTACTGGAAGGGTGTTTCTAAGTCAAATTCTTAGATAATGAGCTCATGCCAACAAGAAGCGACTCATCATAGGAGGGCCTTGATGTATCCCACATCAATGACACGAAACGAGTGTAATGATTTTGGAGACGGAATTTGACTGACGAAACAAGGTTCAGGAATGGCAGTCATGAAAATGAAGGTTTATGATTATTGCAAAGGATGAATTTCAAACTGAGTGACTTCTCTTGAACATGTCGGCAACACTAAATGGATTGGCAGAATTGACCCAAAACAATGTAATGGATGGTGTGATAGACCATAGGTATGATAACCATCAAGCAGATAACCCAACCCAAATAGTCTGAATGAATTGGCGGCACTGACCCAAAACAAAAGTGGTGGATGGTATGATAGACCATTGGTATGACAACCATCAAGCAAATAACCCAACCCAACTAGTCACAGTGATGACATGAAAGTGTCATGTTCAAGAGCGACCTGTTACCATAAAGTGGTTTTTCTGCTTTTTCCCATCTTCCTGAGTCATTGCTGACCAATACCTCTTTATTTTTATCAAGCTTGAGGAGGATAACATATGCTTATTGTATAATTTGACCCTTCGGGTGAATCCATCACTATTTTATGTTTTAACGAGTCTAGCGAAGGTGAAACTCAATCTTGTCTAGATGGACACGTTTGTTGCTATTTGATGTTTTAACGAGTTTAACGACAAAGATAACTTGGTCCTTTTCATGTTTAGAGAGTTTGAAAAGGGACAAAAAGAAAACTCCACAAGTTCCTTTTTGTTGATTTGTCTCTCATGCCCGAAAAAGCGTAAAACAATATGAGAGAGAACCTATTAACCATGTTCGGTCAATGTATTCCTTTTACATAGTTAATCTATCTCATCCCGAAAAAGGGTTAAACTTATACTGACTAGAGGTTGTTTCCAATCCGTTAACGAGTTGAAAAGGACAAGTGCTCGCCAATATTTTCATATTTAAAGAGTTTGAAAAGAGCTTAAAGAGGACTCCACTTTGAGGAATGAGTGGTGTCTAGGATAACAACTAGTTCCGGTGATGTTGGAACGTCTCAAAACATATTGATTTATGTGAAGAGGCTAGCTAATAAGACCACTCATTGCAACTATTCGTCAAAAGGGGTAAAACAACCAAGTGAAAGTGTATGATCAGCCAAGCAGATAGTGATGATGAAAGGAGAAAAACACAAGGCTCATCTGATGCAAGAGGCTGATAGAATGGCAATCACAAGGGTTAAAATGGAGATGGGTTCATTTTTACACAAGCTTGAACCATAGGGAACCATGCTTGGATTTAGTTTCATATTTACACAAGCTTGAAACGAAAAACTATGCTTGGATTCAGTTTCATTTTTACACAAGCTTGAAACGAAAAACTATGCTTGAGATTGGTTTACATGCCCTAGCATGATGATTCAATTCTAGGTCCATGCCCCCCAAGCTTCATTGCATTCACCTAAGTAGACTACTTGTGGCTATTAGGTTGATGAAATGAATATTCATTTACGAGATCGAATGAAAGACTCGATTGGGATTTTATAAGATCTAGCCAAAGCTCGAATTGGAACTTTGCTCCAGGGGTCTTTACTTCATTTTTTAATGAGCTTGACAGAAGACAAGGAAATTTTCTCAGATTCCTTGTTTCATTTTTTAATGAGATTGACACAAGACAAGGAACTATGCTCATACCCTTTGTTTCATTTTTTAACGAGCTTGACACAAGACAAGGAACTATCCTCGTATTCCTTGTTTCAATTTTTATTGAGGTTGACACAAGACAATGAACTATCCTCATACCCTTCGTTTAATTTTTTAACGAGGTTGACACGAGACAAGGAACTATCGTCGTGGGAACTGTTTCATTTTTTGATGAGGTTGACACAGTAAAAGAACTATCCTCATGAACCTATTTCATTTTTTAATGAAGTTGACATAGTAAAAGAACCATCCTCATACTCCTTGTTTCATTTTTTAACGAGCTTGACACAAGACAACGAACTATGCTAAAATTCCTTGTTTCATTTTTTAACGAGGTTGACACAAGACAAGAAATTATCCACAAATTCCTCGATCAAGACTCATAAGAGGACATGACTTCCAAGAGGTTCTCATTAGATTGGAGAACAATGCTCTGGAAGGGATCCATAGCAAGGAATCCATTAGAGAGATCTAGTTCCAATGCCCCCAGTACAATTTGTACAACATCACTGAATTGATCGTCAGTTGATGTAGGCATGGAATGGGTTGCCACATAATTAACCCATGGTGGGGATGATACCATTGATACAAAAGGACCATTTAGGGAAGATGGTTTACTGGAAGCCATATTTGTACAGGGAAATGAAATCTGGTCAACGGTGACAATTTTGCCTTCATACGGGAAACACATCACTCGAAAGAGTGTTGACACAATAACTCGCATGTCAAAACATAGTCGCACCGAAGAAGTAAATTGTAATCTAAAGGGCTTGGGAATGCCATCACATTCAGATAAATTATTTTTCCTCCTAAAGTAATAGGAAACTGAGGAAGGATCCCCAATGGTTGACTGGTTCCTCTATTAAAAGCAACAGATTATGGGTAACAGGCACAAGTGGCGGTGAACTGAGGGCTTGTCAAGAAATATAGGAAAGGATACTCACAGATGCACCTTCATCTATAATAGTGCCAAGTACAATCATATTACAAACTTGTACTATGATATGGAAAGGCACATAAGAAGGAAGACAACATCCTACCAGTCGATTCCAATCAAAGGAAGTGACTAGATTACTTGGAGGGGTACCGTAGGAACAGGAGAATTAACCCCTTGAGTTACGAGAGCGGGGGATTTTCCTCCTATATTGATGGAACAAGAGGATTTCCCCCAAGCTTGTAAGAATATGAAGAAATGAAAAGAACCTGAGTGGTATCATATCCACTCTCTTCGGGAAAGGTAGGATTAACTGAAGGTCAAATTGGGTCAGCTGTTTCCTCGACCTACTGATTTGGGTTGGGTATAGACTCATAGGATTCACTTTTAGAGAGACTAGGTTTGACTGACAATTGATTTGAGTCATTCAATTCATCAACTAGTGAAGGATTAAGGGAGAATCTCCTATAACTAGATGGAAGTCACTGCGGTGAAGCAGGACGGTTATCCAACACTTTTTGGGCTTCATCCATATAGGGACAAAGGTGAATGGGGTGATTCCCTTCACATAACTTACAGGGAAACTTTAATTTACCCTTCTTTCCATGAAGTTTACTAGCACTAGCATGATCTCCAAAAGTTGATGACACAAGATGATGTAAACGAGAAGACCATTCTTTTAATATTTGAGGAATATCAAGACAATTTCAAAGAAGATGGTCTCCCACATAAAGTTTGCATGGATATTAAACTTTGTGAGGCTTGACGAAAAATTTCTCATTAGATATTGCATTCAAAGCAATGGTTGCTTGGTTGCCCCTCTGCTAAATTTGCTTCTTCTTCTTCTTCTTCTTCCCTTTCTTCTTCTTCTTAGCCACCTTATTATTAGCACCAATACTTTTACCGGGTGAAGAGGAAGAAGGGGAGGAAGGAAAAACCGAGGAAAAAGGCAAAGGGTCAACTTTAGGATCAACTTGAGGTTGATTTTGTCTAGTTGGAGGTGTACCTGATTGTAGAGAAATCACGATATTTTGAACCAAGGAGGTTGAAAACAACCATACTGGTAAGCCAATGGTAAATCCTAGTAGGGATAATGTATCCATATAAGGAGCACCAATATTTCTAAAAGGAGAAAAAGGATTAGGATTCCCATCAAAAGGAATTCCTTGATCGGTGGACTTCGGATTTGTCACCATATGTTTCAACCTAAGATCAACAAAGGAGTGAGTGTGGAGGATGTGATCAACGGTCAATTAATTTTAGTTTAATCAAAGTAACATAACAAAACAAAAGAGGGATAATCTAGGTAAAAGGATTACCAAGCAACCGTGAATTGTAGAATACCTCATGGCAAACCAAGAAGTATGGGCAGGAAATCTCCCTGAATGCTGTGTTCAGTGTATCACAATGTATAAGGTGTCTGACTTAATTACCTAAGGAAGGATAGCAACCTAGTGTTTTCCTCCCATATATACCCAAAATTACGTGGAGGTCCAATCCATATTAGCACTGTCTAATGCAAAACCACACAGTGAGAGCATTCCCATATACTTTACATATTGTAACACCGCCCTATATACCTAAGGGTACGTGGATGAGCTACGATATACTCATGTACGTGGAATGAGATATCACACTTGGGATGTATTGCAGACAAGTTAGTGGCAGCTGCTATGTTTTATGATGCTGGAACATGTCTCTAGCCTAGAAACTCTAAATATTATTCGTTAGGTGACAATGCTCCATTAGAAAAATTTAGAAAAATTTTAAGTTGATCTTCTTTAGAATTTTCCTTTCAAGGTTCACCACGTGATGTATGTTTGCAATTCCTAAAATGCAACTAATATGATAAGCATTATTTTCATTCAATTGAACAATGAAAACCTTTCTAGTAGGGATAGAGAAATCAGACCATTGACAAATAAAACAAAGCACATCTGGTAGCCTGGGTGTAGGTGTAATGGACAATCATTCAAATCCAGAAATGATTTCTGCAAGTTCAGGTGGAACTTCTTCTTGGTTTTCCTTTGGAGTATTAGTCATCTACCTCCAAACTTGGAAATTTTTCTAAATAGCAGAACCACTTAATTTTACCCCAATATGACAACCCTTGAATTACAACAGAACCAAAAGGAATTCAAACTTGTGGTTAATTCCTTATCGTGTCTGCCTTTTCCCACAAAATTATCACACGAACTCTCAGCCATTGATCTTACCTTTCAATTCGACAGTTGTTGGTTCACCTGATCAAAAAAACTTATTGACGATCCTCCACCGTTGATCAAATCCCATTTGATCCAACAATTAACAGCGATAAAAGACAAAGATCTTGTGCGATGTTTATCCACCCGATAAATTGGTTTTCTCTCTCCACCTGAGTGCTATGTGTTGGTCGATAAATGGAATCACTTGTAATTTCAAAAGATCGCTTACCACTTTTTCTTCACCCAATAAACAACTTCACTGATAAAACGACCTTTCACCGTTGGCTAATTGTATGAGCTTATTGACGCGTGACGACCATTAGATCTATTAGATCTATAGATCAAACAACTCTAGATTCCTTTGGGTTAACATTATTTTTTCAGGTTTTATTTTCTCTATTTTTCCAAACTTGACACCCCGCTACCTTTAACTTGTCTCAAACCCTATTCTTCGATGTTTTTAGAACATAACCAAATTATTCCAAAACATGGAAAAACACAAGATTGGTGATATAATATAGATTTTTCACACTCTAATTCAAAAGCTAGACTGTAAATCAATAGAACTCACAGATATTTCGAAGGAATACAACGCCTCTGGGATTGACCAACTATACACAAATACTCAAAGATATAGTTTTTGTAACTTAATATTTCGTGGCCTAATCATGCCAAATCAGTCAAAAATCCTTATACAGTCATTCAGATCTTACATAAATACCATTTCATTCTAACAATCAGATTCTTAATCCATGGAACAAATCTGCCTAATCTTAGACAATATCAAATATGGTTGATATTCTCCTTGAGAATCTCAACTGAATCTAAACAACTTGAATTAATTATAAAATCACACAATCCCTAAATCCTAGCTCAAATCCTATCTAGAAAACTTTGTAAATTGATAGCTATAGGATCCCACTCCTTTGCTTGTAAACTTTTTTCTTATTTTTGGAATAAATTCAAAGCCTTTTGTCTTCAAGCCTCATGCTCCTACATCATGCTCCTGAGGACAAAGCTCTTCATGGGCTGCTATCCATGAGCTCTTCTACAAAATTGCCCAAATTATGTAGCATGGCGTCTATCATCCAAGTAGCTTCAGTAAATGGTTGGTCCTTCCATTTGACCAAACATTGAAAATACTCCTGTCCTCTTGTCTTCTTCAATAATTTGTTGTCCAAAATACTCTCTGGCCTCAATTCCTTTTCTATAGGTAACTATTTTACCCAATCAATCTCTTGTTCTTCTTGATCCTTTGTTGTGTCATCTGCATTGCCACTTTCATACCTATACAAATTAGCAACATTGAAAATTGGAAATATTCCAATATTAGGGGATAAATCAATTTCATATGCATTTGCAGAAAATTTCCTCAAGACTCTACATGGTCCAATTTTCTTAAACTTTAACTTGTTATACTCCCTTTTTGGAAATCTTTCCTTCCTCAGGTGTGCTAAAACAAAATCTCCAACTTCAAAATTAACTTCTCTCTTCTTCAAATCTTCTCTACTCTTGTATTTTATGTTGTTGTCCTATAATTGTTGTTTTACATGTTCATGTATTACTAGAGCTTCTGTAGCAAAATCTTCTCCTTTAGCACTTCTCATTTCAGCTTTTCTCAAGTCTCTCAATTTAGATACTCCCCTTGGGTGCATTCCATAAACTATACGGAATGGACTCTGCCCTCTACTCCTATTGGGAGAATCATTATAAGCATATTCTACCTGTCCCAATACTTGATCCCACTGTTTTGGATGTTCACCTGCAAGACTTCTCAGAATATTACCCAAGCTTCTATTTACCACTTCAGTCTGTCCATCATTCTTAGGATGATAAGCAGTAATGAAACTTAGTTTAGTCCCAAGCTTCTTCCACAATGTCCTCCAGAAATGTCCAACAAATCTAGTGTCTCTGTCTAAAACAATGCTCTTAGGTAACCCATGTAATCTTACAATTTCTTTAAAAAACATATTAGCAATGAGAGTAGCATCACTAGTTTTATAACATGGAATAAAATGTGCCATTTTTTAAAATATGTCAACTACTACATAAATTGAATCATGTCCCCTTTTAGTTTTTGGTAAACCCAAAACAAAGTCCCTAATTACCATATCTCAAGGCCTATCTGGAATAGGTAATGGAACATACAAACCTGTCTTTTGGCTCCTTCCCTTTACATACTGATAGATTTTACATTTTTTCACATACTTCCCACTTCAAACCTCATTGTCGGCCAGAAATAAAACCTTTTCAACTGTTCATAAGTCTTGTTTGCACCAAAATGTCATCCAAGTCCTCCACTATGTTTCTCCTTGATTAAATTCTCCCTCATAGAAAAACTAGGTATGCACAGTTGATTTCTTTTAAATAACAGTCCCTCTTGCAAGAAATAATCCAACCACTTGCTTCTATCTAACAAAATAGGATTTCTATCAGCTTCAAATGCCTCTTTAAAATTTAGATCTTTCTCATATAATTCTTTATAAAATCAAAAACCAACACTTGAATTTGACTTTCTTGAACAAAAATTATTTTCCTACTTAAGACATCTGCTACTTTGTTTGATTGACCAGTTATATTTTTTAACACAAAATTAAAACTTTGAAGGTATTCTACGCATTTTGCATGCTTTTCGATAAGCTTTGGCTATTGCATAATGTACTGTAATGCATGGTTATCTGAATATAATATGAACTCCTTGGACATCCAGTAATGTCCCCACTTCTTCAAAGACTACACCACTGCATAAAACTCCTTGTCATAAGAAGAATATTTCTTCTTTGACTCATGCAACGTTTCACTAAAATAAGCTACAGGCCTATCCTCCTGACTCAAAATAGCTCCAATGGCTTCTCCACTGGCATCACACTTCACTTGAATAGGTTTATTAAAATTAGGTAAAATCAAAATAGGTTTCTCAGTAATCTTTCTATTTAACAACTGGAAGTCCTTTTTCTGCTTGATCAGTCCATTTAAATGGTTGTTTGTCCTTCTTTATTGTGTCAATAATTGAAGCATTGATCTTACTAAAATTCTTTATGAATTTCCTATAAAAACTAGCAAGACGGTGAAAAATTCTTACCTCAAAGACAACTTTTGGTGAAGGCCACTCCATGATAGCCTTGATCTTCTCTGGATCCATCTTTAATCCCTCAGTAGAAACAACAAATCCAAAATACACCAACTCCTTCATCATGAATGAACATTTCTTTAAATTTAACAGTAACTTCTCTTGTTGTAGCCTCTGTAAGACATAATTCAGATGTCTCACATGTTCCTCTTTTGATCTACTGTAAACTAATATATCATCCAGATATACTATTACAAATTTACCAATAAATTCTCTCAAAACTTCATTCATGAGCCTCATAAATGTACAAGGGACATTTGGCAATCCAAAAGGCATTTCCATCCATTCATAAATCCTTCATTGGTATTAAAAGCAGTTTTCCACTCATCTCCCTCCCTAACTCTGATTTGATGATAACCACTTTTTAAATCTAACTTTGTAAAATATCTAGCTCCACTCAAAAAATCCATCAAATCTTTGATTCTAGGTAAAGGAAATTTGTACCTAATTGTTATCTTATTGATTACCCTTGAATCAGTGCACATTATCCAACCTCCATCTTTCTTTGGGCTCAACACTGTTGGCACTACACAAGGACTCAAACTCTCTCTAATCAGTCCCTTGTCTAACAGTTCCTAAACATGTTTCTTGATATCTCCATTCTTTGTGAGAGTCATTCTATAAGCTACTTTATTAGGTAGATTTGCTCCTGGAATCAAATCTTTGTGATGACTGATTTTTCTAATGGGTGGTAACTCATCAAGAAAATCATCAACAATGATATCACAATAACTGTTAAGAATCTCTTGAATTTCAATTAGTAATTCAGAAACTTTTGTGGAAGTAATTATTACCTTAGGTTTGAAAACCAACGCAAAAATTACCTCATCTTCTTCCATTTGCTGCAAGTACTCCTTTCCACTCAACAAAAGGGTCTTTGAATCAGGTTTCTTTGATGTATCCTCCTCTTCTATTGGTAGCAATGTATGATTGACACCATATTTGCTAATTTATATGTGTTCTTCTATCCATCATGCATAGCTCCTTTGTCATATTGCCAAGGTCTACCCAACAATATATGACATACATCCATATGCATCACATCGCACATAATTCTATCTTTGTACTTTCCCAAATGCAACTCCACTTCACATTGCTCATTCACTACCAACTGATATCCCTTTTGAAGCCATGACACCTTATAAGGTGTTGGATGTTTCTTTGTTTTCAACTTCAATTCTCCACCACTTTTGTGGAGACCAAATTATCTATACTACCACTGTCTATTATCATTTGAAAACACTTCCCTTAAACCTTACACACAGTCTTGAACAAGGTTTTTCTCTATGTTGGTTCAACAATTTCCTTAACTGGTTTTAACAAAAAAACGTTGACTACCAAAGATTCCCCTTTCTCTGGTACATTCTCTTCCTCTATTACCTTTGTTTCTTCCTCTTCAGTTTTCACAATAATTGCATTCCTCTGATTTATTCCTATATTTTCTGGGCACCCATAAGCTCTATGTCCCATTTTGTTACATCTGTAACATCTGATTTCTCTTGCTCTACCTCTGCCTCCTCTTCCTTTGAAAAAATTTCCTCTGCCACTTGCATCACCTCCTATGGGTGCATGCTGACTTGAGCTACTGCTAGCTCCATCTCTAGTTGTTGTAGATCTTCCTCTACCACCTTGACTTCCCCTTCCTCGGAAAGTACCTCTATTTCTTGCAGACTGCTTCCTTGTGAGTTTTTATTTAGCCTTCAATACCATTTGATAAGCCTCTTCTACTATTTTAGGAGATAGTACACTTATTTCATCTTGGATATCCATTCTGACACCATTCACATATCTTGCAAATTTCTCATTTGTATCTTGGATTTGTCTTGCTCTTATACTCACTTTGTAGAATTCCTCTGTGTATTCCTTTATTGTTATAGACCTTTGTCTAAGATTCTACATATGTCTAACTAATGTTTGCTGATAATCACTTGGAAAAAACTTACTTTTCAGTTTTTCCACCATCCTGTTCCAATTCTTGATTGGTTGTTTGTTAAGTCTTCTTCTTTTTGCCTCCACTCCATCCCACCAAAGTCTTGCATGTCCTTTTAGTTTTGTGACAGCAAACTTCACTTTCTTTCCTTCTTCTGTTTCTTCATAATCGAAGAATTTCTCCATGTCATTTATCTAGTCTATCAGTTCCTCAAGGCTTAACCTTCTTGTATAGATTGAAACTTCATGTCTAGTCCTAGATGTGGATCTCAATACTGAATTAAAGAATCTCATTTCAGGAGTTACATCTGCAGGTTCTCCTTCCTCTGTAGCTTCAGCTTTCGATTCACTGACATCTCTAGCATCTGCATCTCTTCCCATTTCAATTGCTTCCAATCTAGCTTGTATCTGTTGTTGCATAGCTTCCAACACTTCAACATTTGTAGCTGGTCTTCCTCTTCTTCGACCACCACCTCTCCCTCCAACTTTGAAAGCCATGTTGGATTTCTTTTTCTGATCCTTCAGATCCTGTTCAACGTTAGTATGTTGCTTTGATACCACAAATGGTGGTCAAGGTGCAGGTGTAATGGACAATCGTTCAAATCTAGAAACGATTTCTGCAAGTTCAGGTGGAACTTCTTCTTGGTTTTCCTTTGGAGTATCAGTCATCTACCTCCAAACTTGGCTATTCTGCTAAATTAGCATAACCACTTAATTTTACCCCAATATGAAAACCCTTGAATTGCCACAAAATCAAAAGGAATTCAAACTTATGGTTAATTCTTTATTGCGTCCACCTTTTCCCACAACATTATCACACTAACTCTCATCCGTTGATCTTACCTTTCAATCCGATAGTTGTTGGTTCACCCGATCAAACAAAACTTATCGGCGATCCTTCACTGTTGATTAAATCCCATTTGATCCAATAGTTAACAACAATATTAGACGGAGATCTTGCACGATGTTTATCCACCCGATAAAGTGGTTTTCTCTCTCCACCCGAGTGCTACGTGTCAGTAGATAAATGGAATCGCTTGGAATATCAAAAGGCCACTTACCACTTTTTCTTCACGTGATAATCAACTTCACTAATAAAACCACCTTTCACCCTTAAATAATCGTATAAGCTTATTGACGTGCGATGACTGTTAGATCTAGTGGATCTGTAGATTAGACGGTTCTAGATTCCTTTGGGTTAACACAATTTTGTTAGGTTTTATTTTCTCTATTCTTCCAAACTTGACACCCTACTACATTCTCCGATGTTTTTAGAACATAACCAAATTATTTCAAAACATGGAAAAACACAAGATTGGCAATATAATATAGGTTTTTCACACTCTAATTCAAAAGCTAGACTGTAAACCAACAGAACTCAGAGATATTTCGAAGGAATACAATGCCTCTGGGATTGACCAATTATACACAAATACATAGAGATACGATTTTTGTAACTTAATATTACATGGCCTAATCAATCCAAATCAGTCAAAAATCCTTTTACAATCATTCAGAACTTACATAAATACCATTTCATTCTAACAATTAGATTCTTAATCCATGGATCGAATCTGCCTAATCTTAGACAATATCAAATCTAGTTGATATTCTCCTTGAGAATCTCAACTAAATCTAAACAACTTGAATTAATTATAAAATCACTCAATCCCTAAATCCTAGCTCAAATCCTAACTAGAAAACTTTGTAAATTGACAGCTAAAGGATCCCACTCCTTTGCTTGTAAACTTTTTTTGTATTTTTTGGAATAAATTCGAAGCCTTTTGTCTTCAAGCCTCATGCTCTTGCATCAACATCTAATGCAATTTCCCTAGCTATTGCTTTCAAGCATTCACAAACTACAATATGAACGATGCAAGTTTTTCTTTTCGAATCCCTTAATGCTATGATGAACAAAAAGGAAACTAATGCACATACAATCAATCAATCTTTTTATAAGAAAAAAGACTTTACGACAATTCAGTTTCAAAGGAAAAGAATACTTTTACGTCAATTTCTTTTGAACAAATATTAATCGACTATAATCTAAATTTGATGATTAATCGATAATGAAAAAGAAATCATTTAAGAAACATTAATCCATCAAGTCAAAGTAGGGTTGGAAAGAGGAAATACAAGTTGATTTCAGAGACATACTACAGTCATTGATCTTTCAGCAAGCATAAACAGAAGGAAATTTGGAGAAAAAACCCAATCCAAAGGTGAAACTTTTCACTAAGGTGTATCAACATAGGTCAAAGAGGGCCTAACTGTGCTAAAGAGCACTTTCTCTCACTCAAGGGTGCTCTACAGAGCACTGTCCCCTGACCAAGCCTGCACTAATGCCTGACAGGCCAATCAAGAGTCATCTAACCTCAAGTTTTTACCAAATAACACTTCAACAAGGCTGAAATACAATCAATGAAAGGAAGTAAGGTACGCTAGAGTGTCCTAGGATGTGGATAAGATACTTGGAACGATGATTGTTCCCCATTATGGTCGCGAATTTGTTTTGTAGAATTTGGTATCTATGGATAGATAAGAATTCCCTAGATAAGTAGCCATATCTAGAACAATAGTTTAAAGCACTTTAGCCTTTTCCTATAAGAAATAGATAAGACAAAGAGAATGCGAAGACCTACTTCTATTTCCACTTTCCTCGTGTCTCCTTTGTATCGATCCTATCGCTCCTTCCCATACTTAACATGCTTGAGAAGTACCTGTCAACATCAATAGAAGACAAAGAACCAATCAAAACAAAAGATCTATTGAATACAAGTAAATGGAATTAGATATATTCACACATATAAGCATCATATAACAAGATAAGCATATGGGAAAAAAGTTCAAATAGTTTATTGAATAGAAGAAGGAATTACAATCATCAAGTTTGATTCGGAGGTACTCCTCCAGCTTGGATCCCATCCACATCACATCAAAAGCATGACAAGCTTGTGACATAACAATACTTGTCTCAAAGTCAATTCTCATAGCAACATTATCTCCTTATAATTCAACATAGTCTAGCCCCTGATCACTTAGATGAGTGGTCAATTTATAGGGAGATGAAGGAGGTTTTGTCATAAATGGTGATATTGAATGGCCTTCCATACTTAGAATTAGTTCCATGGAAGAAGGGATGAGAGGATAGGATGAATCTTAACTCATTCCTCATCCATTTTCGAGCTCATAGGAGTTGATAAGTGAGGGAAACTTCTAGATGACTCCAAGAGATAAGAATATTCCCCAAACCCTATGCGAATTTCACTCAATCTCGCCCAACGCAGGTGAAAGAGGGCCTAAGTTCTCTGCAAAGCACCCTGGCATGGACTTAACTACTCTACAGACCACCCTAGCATGGACTTAACTGCTTTGCATCACACCCTTACATGGGCCTACCTATATTGGTTCCTTTGGAGGTCATTTCAGGATGTCTTCAAGTCATGAAACTATCTGGGACGGAGGCATTCAAAAGGGTGACTTGTTTATGTAGCTAGCAACTAAAATTATGGTTTTATGAGCCCTAAAACACTATTCTGGATGATGGGAGTGATATTCCCAAATGGATTTGTAACAATGTACTAGTAAACACATTGGCTAGTACAAGAGCTAGGGGGTTGCAACTCCCTTCCAGTAGAAGCTGGAAAATGAGAGAAAGTTGTAGCCTTCTATAGGTGTCTGCTTGTGTGCTGGTATGAGTCTACACCAGTACAAGATTGCATATAGATTTTCTTCTTATTAAAATAATATAAAGACGACAACAACACATGGTTTTCACCCACATTGTGTTTCCACCTTAAATCTTGGTGTTCATGTGTGTTTCTTATGTGTGATGGTTTATTATATTTTTACTGCACTGTTTAATAAGTTACTGATGCAATGGTTAAAGATCAACACTTGATAAATTGACTAAATCACAAGTTCTCTTGGTATACGCTGGATTCTCTAATCACAACGGTGTGTACACACTAGTTCACTTCACAAAATTAGTGTATATAAATCTATTTGGGAAATGAAAAATTAATGATTTGATAATACTCAGTGAGCCCCCCTCTCAGTATTATTGTTATTAGTACAACCCCATTATTATATTGTTGTGCCCATGTAGTCCCCATATTGTTATTATTGTACCCTTACATTATTATTGTTATGTCGGCTCTGATTATATTATGACCCCTTAGACTCCTATATATAGAATGGAGGTCTTGTCATTTGAATCATCTAAGAATTTTTCATTTTTGTAATGTAAAGGAGGTTGCCCCCTTGAGGAGGTTTATTTCTAAGTTGTTGATCTATCTTTTCTATCTTTTTGTGAGCTATTTTCATAACATTTGGTATCAGAGCTTTGATTCTAGGATTTCGCTGCTCCAAACAGGTCATCGTGGTATTTTCACTATAACGTTTTTCTGCGAAGTTTCAGAAGTTAAAACAAAAATCATTTGAGGAGAAATCATGTTGAACCACGATTCTGAATTTCAGATCTTGTCTTGCTATATTTTTGGAGATATGATCTGAGGAAGTTAGGGTTTTTGCAAGCTCCAGAATTTCATCTAAAACAGGTCATCATGAAATTTTCGCTATAACCTTTTTGATACGAAGTTTCAGAAGCTAAAGAAAAAACCCATTTGAGAAGAATTCGTTCTAAATCTTGGGTCCAAAATTCAAATCTTTTCTCGCTATATTTTTGGACATATGACCTAAGGAAATTAGGGTTTTAGCAAACTCCCAAATTACATCCTAAACAAGTGACCTTGGGAAAATCATTATATCTTTCTCCCTGAGCAACAAATTGAAATTTCATAAGAAGTTACAAAAAGAGGACAGACTGCAGTTTTCTATGCATATTTTGCAGATCCGAAGGTTGAAACATTGACACGTGGAACTTCATACAAAATTGCCCTTCTGAAAAGGTATATAATCTGGTCATCTTGGGAGATTGTGCATAACTCTTTCTTGGAGAATCCAATTTTGATCAAACTGGTAGCATTGGAAAGATGTTGTGGAGGGCTACTATAGTTCACAATTTTAGAACTTAAAGATCTGAAAGTATAGAGTTATAGTCATTTCAAGATCGAGCTCCTAAAATCAAGAAAAAGCAAGATGAGGAAATTTGATGGCAATGATCTGGTAAATTGGATACTACATATGGAGAAATATTTTGATCTACATGGTGTGCCACTGTTACAAAAGGTATGTGTTTCATATTCATATTTAGAACCGGATCAATTTTTATGGTATAAAGGGTTTTTTTCTTATAAACTGCTTGTTACATGGTCAAGCTTCACAGAGAAAATGGTAGCACATTATGAGGATAAAAAGAGAAACACCGTCTTTAGCCAATTGATAAATGTCAAACAAAAGGGTTCAATGGTATAGCACATTGAGGACATTCAAACATTTCATATAAGGGTAAATGATATTCAAGAGAAGAAAAAGGTAAATAGTTTTATCTATGCCATGAAAGTTGATATCAATGGTATGAAAGCATATTGGAAGAAAGGCATGGAAGATTTGAAGAAAGAAATGGAAGATATGAAGGAAGGTGGGACAAATATGCTACAAGAAAGGCCTCATAATGATGAAAAGGATCAAGAAACATCAAAAGAATAGGATATACACCAAGAAACAACCCTAGAGAAAGAACAAATGAATCCAACCATATCTTGCACTGCAATGGCAAGAATTACCACTCCTCAAACTCTCAAGGTAGAAGGACATATCAAGAATAAAAAGGTTCAAGAAGTGAAAGATCATATCAAGAAAGAGGAAATGAATCCAACCATATCTTTTAATTCATTGGCTAGAATTACTACTCCTCAAACTATTAGGATAGAAGGACATATCAAGAAGAAAAATGTTCAAGAAGTTAAAGATTACATCAACCATCAAGGAAAGAATCTGACCATATCTTGTAATGCATTGGAAGAAATTATCACTCCTCAAACTCTCAAGATAGAAGGACATATCAAGAAGAAAAATATTCAAGTAGTGAAAGATCACATCGAGCATCAACAACAAGTTCTTCAACTTCTAAAGGATAATGCCACTTTTGGTGTAGAATTGAATGAAACAACAGGCAGATCAACATCGCAATGAAATAAGTTTTGATGTAGGTGATTGGGTATTTTTATGGCTACATCTCAAGCAAGATATTTATGAGAAGGAAATGTTGGCAATACTGCATACACTTAAGGAATGGCAACCTTACCTAATGGGAAGACACTTCAAGGTAAATATGGATCAGGATAGTCTTAAATAATTTTTAAAACAAAGATTACCTTTAGAAGAACAAAAAAAATGTGTCACAAATATGTTGGTTTATGACTTTGAAATCATCTACAAAAAGGGGAAGAGAAATGTTGTTGCAGATGCACTCTCAAGAAAGGATGAGAATGTGGAAGAATTCTTTGTGTTATTTCTATTATCCAACCAGATTGGATAAAAGAAGGAAGGGATGAATGGAGGAAGGATGAAGAAGTGTGGTCACTCATTCAAAAGTTTCAAAAGATCCCAATTCAAAGAATATTGCTAGAACTTGACGAGGAAGGAAAAATCATATTGGAACCTAGAGAAGTCATAGAAACAACAACCCAACAGCTATGAAATCGATCAATTTCAGAGTATCTTATCAAGTGGAAGAACTTACTCACTGAAGATTCCACATGGGAGGACAAGAATTTTATACACAAGCATCAAGAACTACTCAAGCATTGAGGACAACACCTTTTGAAGGAGAGGGGCATGTTAGGTCCCTATACTACTAGTGTAACCCCTTATTGTTATTAGCACAACCCCCTTATTATATTGTTGTGCCCATGTAGTCCCCATATTGTTATTATTGTACCCTTACATTATTATTGTTATGTCGGCTCTGATTATATTATGACCCCTTAGCCTCCTATATATAGAAAGGAGGTATTGTCATTTGAATCATCTAGGAATTCTTCATTTGTGTAATGTAAAGGTTTCTGCCTCGAAGAGGCTTATTTCTAAGTTGTTGATCTATCTTTTCTATCCTTTTGTGAGTTGGTTTCATAACATGAAATATCTAGTTTGCATTGGTATGAATCTTATTAAATGTGTGATATTGTATATTTCCAACATGGTTAACTTGTGAACTATTTTGCAGACTAACTTGTGATTCCTTTTGTGCTTGTGTGTTGTTTTCCAACTACGTACTATTACAGGATTCTAAGGGGCTCACTCACTTTCCCTTCATCATGTTATAACGTTTCATGCATTTCACTTGGCCCTTAACAAAGCTATACACTTGTTTCACCAAAGTCATGAGAACATCATTCTATGTGTTATCATAGCCAAGACATAACACTAAATCCCCCTATTTCGACAACTGAGTCATATTCCAGATGCGGCTTCTACTCCAAATGGTGTGAGGTCTAATTGGGCTTCATATCACGGAGAGCCCCTTAATGTTGTCATGTCCAACACCATCAACAGGTCATCATATGCTTGATCATATGCGTGGTTTAGATAGAGTCGTTGTTTTTGTTGTTGCTACTACCATGACATGGAGAGTGTATTACTACTTCAGGAGAGTTTACAACTACTTACTAATGTGACACAATTTGATATTTGTTGATACCTTGTGATCATGTCCAAGGGGAGTGTTTGCAGAGATCCGCTTTAGAGGTTAGTGTCAGTTGGATGGTTTAGGTGGGGTTTCCATCAATGTTGAAGGGGTAGATTGTTGGCATTGATGATGAGTTGATGGTTTTCATTGATGTCAACCTAGTAGGATGCGTTCTAGATGGTTCTAGAGCAGCATGTATTGTGTGTGGTTATGACAGATGAGTGTGTGCTTGGCTTATGTCTAGATGTTGTAATGATTGGTTTCTTATGTTTAGATGTTATGCTTATGTATGGTTGCTATGGTAGATGCTTGGATTTTTAGTCACAAAGTATGTCACTATTTGTAGGGTATACTACTGTTGATTTCACAATTGTATAGGCAATGGAAGAGTTGTGGAGAAGGTTAGCAAAGGTTTGGGATAAGGAAGGAGGCCTAAAATGGGTAACACAATCTATTAGTGTTAGAAAAAGTGTTACTAACATTTTCCTTTGCTTGGGAGAGAGCATTAAAATGTAGGTCATAAGTGTAGTGGGAGTGTTACTCTGTTATGAGTGCTTTTTTCTGGATTCCTTACACATCTTGCATATTTCATGAGTAAACTATTACACTGATACTTAGCACCTGATATTGGTATAAACATGGTATTTACATGTGTTATTTTTCTTGCCTGGTATTTACACTTGGTACTGGTATTACCTTAGTATTTACCCATGGTATTAGACTCGAGATTGATAGTTTGTTATATACTTGTGTGAATGTTTTCAGCTATGGTATTATGCGTATTGTGAGAAGAGTGTGGGAGAGGGATACAATGCTTATAAAATCATATTTCATATCTTTAGTAGAGCTGAAGAGTATATTCATCAGTTTACATTTTTAGATTAGATTAGAGAGAGGATGTTGGGTTGTTCATGTTGAGCAGATTTGAAGGCTGAGTGTGGGCCCAGTCAGAAAATGAATGAAATGTGGTTCACATGGAGGTGCTGAAGGAATTGATGTTTCATAATAGACAATGTGTAGAGAGGGCGGTGGAATTCTAGTTGAAAAATCAAAGCAGGAAGATGATTGTGTCCAAAGTACAATAGTCTTGGGGGAGGATCAATGGTTATGGTGGCTTCCACGGAGCATGTCTTTGTAGAGTCATGAGAGGAGATTATTTCTAATTGGTGTTGCTAGAAAATTTGTCATAGTACTCAAGTATTCCAGCTAGTGGGTGCTAGCTCTTCCATGTACAACTCTTTTTAGCACTTCATAGAAGATTTGAGCAAGAACAACAATGGGTGGTTTTATTTCCTTGGAGAGGGTTTTCCACCAAAAAAATTTGTGACTTCTTATGTGAATGTTTTCCTTGTTGATACTTCATGGTATACTTATATTTTGGTTGTCATGGTTTTACATGGTTTAATTGAGATTTGATGTTGTCTCACTAATCATTGGGTTTCTTATGAAAAATAAAAAAAATAAATTAGAATCACAAGACTATGATAGTTATCAACAGCTGTCATTAGCAACATCTATTAATCACCATCCAGATCAGCAACCATGATCTCCCTTTGCACCTGTGCCACCTGAATATGTGAATTTGTACCAAGATCTTCTAAGATAATGCCAACAATGCATTATTAGAAGTATATGCTCCACTTGCCAGATGATCACTATTAGACCCATACCAGACCCTTTTCATCCTGAGTCTGGCCCACTGTTTTTCTTCAAACCAACATATACACAACTGTATCCACAGAAACTGGCATATGTATGCGGATATGCTTCATGAAACTCGCGTACAACCACTTTTCTCTGAAACAGATAAGTTTCAATAGCAAGATGATGCATCAACTACTCCCAACTTCTATCTGAGATATTCAAATGTCTCTTTGGGTAGTGGTTTGGTGAATATATCAACAACCTATTCTTTGGAGGGAACGTACTCGACTTTGACCTTTTGTTCAAGCACTTGTTCACGAAGAAAATGATATTTGATAGGTATGTGCTTGTCTTGGAATGCATTATTGGATTCTTTGAAATACTGATTTCACTTGTATTATCACATAGAATGGAGATGGGTGGACTACATGTAATTTGAATTTCTTGCAATGTTTGCATCATACAAAGGAGTTGTGTGCAGCAAGATGCAGTAACCACATATTCTTCTTTAGTTGTAGATAATGCAATTGAACTTTGTTTCTTGCTGAACCAAGATACTAATCTGGAACCCATATAAAATGCACCACCACTACTGCTTTTTCTATCATCCACACTTCCTTCCCAATCTGCATCTGTATATGCATGAAGTGTAAGATCTGTATCCCTAGGATACCATAAACCAAAGTTCTGAGTTCCTTGAAGATATTTGAAAATCCTTTTGACTACCTAAAGGTGTGATTCCTTTGGATTTGCTTGGAATTTTCCAACTATTCCCACTGCATCCATGATGTCTAGTAAGGTACCTGTTAGATAAAATAGACTGCCAATCATGGATCTATAAGTTGGTTGATGTACTACTGGGAATTCGTCATTTGAACTGAGACTGCGTCCTGTTATCATAGGGGTACGTACTAGTTTAGAATCTTCCATGCCATATTTTTTCAAGATCTGCTTGAGATACTTCATTTTTTATAGAAAACTACCATCTTTATTTTGTTTAACTTGTAAACCAAGAAAATATGTGAGTTCACCAAGCAGGTACATTTCAAATTCTTTCTGCATTACCAAAGCAAAGTTCTAACTCATGGCTTCTTCATTGCTACCAAAAATGATATCATCAACATACACAACAAGTATTAGCAATTTCTCATTGTCAATATTTGTATATAGATTGCTATTAGCTGATCCTTTTGAAAAACCTTGTTGATGCAAGTATTTGTTAAGATGGTAATACTAGGCCCTTGGAGCTTGTTTTAGACCATAGAGAGCTTTTCTGAGTCTGCATACAAGTTCTGGATCATTTCTAAGGATGAATCCATCTGGTTGCTCAATATATACTTCTTCTTCTAAGTCTCCATTAAGAAAGGCATATTTTACATCCATTTGGTATACTTTGAAGTTCTGAAAGCTAGAAAGAGCAAGGGACATTCTTATGGCTTCAAGTCTAGCAATAGGTGCAAAAGTTTCTTCAAAATCTATACCTTCTTGTTGAGCATATCCTTTACAAACAAGTCTATCCTTGTTTCTAATAATTTCTCCATTTTCAGTCAGCTTGTTTTTGAATATCCATTTGGTTCCAATGACATTCTTATCATGAGTTCTAGGAACTAATTCCCAAGTATTATTCTTTTCAAATTTGCTCAAGCTCTTCATTCATGGCCTTGACCCAACATTCATCTTTGCATGCTTCATGTACATTTTGAGGTTCGATGGTGGAAAGCAATGCTAGATAGATTGAAGCTTCTATAATAGTTCTTCTTGTTTGCACCCCTGCCTCTTTCTATCCAAAAATTTGAGTCTCTGGATGATTTTTGTGAACATACCTAGATGGAGTATTTTCTTCTACCATTATTTGTTCTTCTGGTGCTTCATTGGTGCTTTAGAATTAGTCTGATTTGATGTGGAAGGATAATCCTCATCTTCTTCATAATCTT
>APFE030330525.1:68862-86268 GCA_000404065.3 Pinus taeda
AGAGAAGCTTAGATGCCCCAATCTTCTGTGCCATAGCTAGTGTTCATCATTTTTGCTTAGGTAGCACTGTTGTTGTCCTCCCTTGAGTATGTATAGGTTATTTGGAGTTCTTTTACCTTTGATCACTGTTTCTCCTATATCAAGCTCACGAAAAACACATCCATTTGATCGGAATACTACCTCATTTCCTTGATCACACATTTGACGAACACTCAACAGATTATGCTTTAGACCATCAACATACATAACATTCCTAGCTTTAACCTTTTCTTTTAATAGAAAGGAGCCTTTACCTTTTATGACTGTAGGAGTGTCATTTCCAAATGAGACCTTCTTTTCCTTTTCTAAGGCATTATATGATTGAAGTTTTTCTTTATCACCTATCATGTGTTTCGAGCATCGAATGTTGATGTACCACTAATTTTCTTGTCCTTCTAACAAAAGGCTATACCGCACCTTTCTGTTTGCAGTTCTTTCTCTCTCCATGTTTTGGGACCTAATGCAGTTTTCTCATTCTGAGATGTTTGCCAAAATTTACTCCTGCATTCAGAATCTTCATGACCCAAGTTGTTACAGATAGAGCATTCTATTTCATGTTCAAGAGCAAAAAAGTTATTGTAGGTCATTTTCATGATCCTAGTCACATTCCTTTGATTTCGTGTTTCTCTAGTCATGATGGTCTTGTAAGAAACATATTGAGTAGCTTTGTGTCCAAAGTTATGACATGAAAAACATTGGCCATTAAAGAAATTCATGCGATTATCAAACCTATTGAGCTGGTGATTGTAGTTTCCATTAACATTCATTCTTGAAGCAAATTGAGTATGATTTCACTGAGGTTGGTTGTAGCTTCTGTTAATCCTTGAAGTAGATTGAACCTGATTTACCTAGTGATCTGCTTTATGCCTTTGCTGATAATTGTCAAACTGTTCACTTCTCCTTGTTGCATCAAGATAGCTTTTGGAGGTTGATGACTTCTGTACTTGAGATGCTTCTTTAGTATATCCAAGACCTATCTTTATTAGAGGAGAATGCTGCACTTTGATAATTTCATCTAAATTTTCTGATCCTTAGCAAATCTAAGATTGAGAGCTTTTGTTTTCTCAATATCTTTTCTTAGACCCACAATTTCACATTCTAATATTTCATTGTGTTTTTCCCTTTCAGCAAGCTGGAATGTCGGAGTATCTATAATCATATTCTTTTCTTCTAAACAAATTTTAAGTTTAGAAATTTCTTCATAAAGACCATCATCATCTAAAGCATCCAAGAAATCGTCATCTTCAAAAGCCATCAAAAGTCTATAGTCATTAGCATGTTCATATTCATCACTATTTAATAAACCATCGTTATCTTCATGCTTATAATAGCTCTTCTTACTTACATTCTATTTTCTATTCCATTTTGTTGATTCCTTACCTTTATCAAACTTATCTTTATGAGGACATTTGGCTGCATAATGACTAACTCTTCCACAAGCAAAGCATTTGAAAGGTAGCTTACGTTTGAATCTCCCAGAACCCCATTGAAGGTTCTTGACAAAGTTTGCTTCTTCCTCTCCTTCTAAAATATGTCTTGATTCATTGAGTTCTTCTGTTCCTAAAGCTTTGAATGCAGCTTCTCTCATGTCCGATGGACCCCCTTTTCTCATTTCGAAAGCAGTTAGGATTCCGTGTAGCTGTGTCATAGTAATACTCTGAAGATTCTACTTTTCTTCTATGGTAGATACTTTTGATTCAAACTTAGAAGACAAGGATCTTAAAACCTTTTCAACTACAGTAACTTATTTTATCTCTTCACCCAAGTTTTTCATGTGATTAACAATCTCATCTATACATAAGAAGTAATTATCTATACTTTCATCATTGTACATTTTGAGAGTTTCATATTGAATTCTGAGAGATTGTATTTTTGCATGTTTTACCTTATCGTCTCCTTCATAGCTTAGAACAATCTTGTACCATATTTATTTGGCGGTTTTGAGTTGCATAACCTTGACAAATTGCGATTGTGATAGACTCCCCAATAATGTATTGACAACCTTGGAATTTGTTTCATACTGCTTTTTACCTACCGTATTTGTAGGAATTGTTGAAGGAAATGTGTATGCTCCTTCCACAATTTCCCAAACATTTGTTCCAAGAGATTAAAGATAGGCTGTGTTTCGTACCTTCCAATAGATGAAGTTGCTCCCATGAAATATTGGTGGTCTAATGGATCCCTTTCTTTCATAGGTACTCATGTTGATAAATCTTGCTTGAAGCGATCAAGCTTCTTTTGAAGGACTTGCTCTGATACAAATTGTTGGAAATAATATTGAGAGGGGGGGTGAATTAGTATTAGCAAGTCAATAATATTACATTTCCATATTTTGATTCATATACACTACTTCAGTTAATGTAACTTGCGTGTATACACAACTGTATATAAGGCAACTAGTGTATACCCTGTAAACTTATAATTTAGTTAATTCCTCATATGTTGATCAGAACCATATAAATAGTAACCAGGAGCAGTAAAAACAAAACAGACAGTCACACACATCAACACAAGATATAAGGTGGAAACCCAATGTGGGTGAAAACCACCTGCTGCAATCGTCTCTATCTTTCTTTTAATAAGAAACTTATTTTTACAATATTTTGTACTGGTGTAGTCTTATACTAGTATGTAGGCTTCTACGTGCAAAAGGTTACAACCTTCTCTCATTCTCTAGCTTCTCCTATAAGGAAGATACAAACCCCTAGCTCTTGTACTAGCTGATGTACTAGTACGTAGGTGCTGACCTACAGAAGGCTACAACCTTCTCTTTTCTTCTAGGGACCACGTTTCATAAATTTTTAGACTGGATCCATCAATAACATCAATCAAATGTCAAATATATCTGCATCAACCAATCTCCTTTGTACCAACTGAAACTGAATCAAACAATCACTTCTATGAATGTTGTAACCAAAATATAGTAACAGTAACTAGAAGCCAAGCCAGAACCTAGAACACTGCAACAACAATCAGAAGTAGCTAAAGAATATTTTATGAGGTGTAAACTACTTCAATGTGACGAACCCTCATGCATATGCACTTGTATCAAGGTAAACTTGCATATACGCACTTTTGAATTGCCGAACCAACGTGTATACACGCCTTTGTTATAATGAACCTGTGTATAGATCTATAAATGATGATTTGACCTTTACAATTATTCATACATCAGTTATACCCAGATCATCATATTTACAGATTACAACATGCGCCAATTATTAAGATAAAAGATCAAAAATCACACAAAGATACTTCTCTTCAAGCCTTAAGCTCTTGACCCATCAATAGAACTTATCCTTCATCAAGCGCTCAAGTTCATCCTTTATTTAGATCCCGTTGTGCACCATAACCTAATAACCTGCATTCTTGATCTTGTTCTTCATTAGATATTCAATTCATGAGTGCCTTTGCATAATGATCTTCTCCTCCTTTAATAGTCTTAGGCCTTACTCAATACCATGATCCAAAACCACTTAGAATCAATACGTTAGACCAAATACCTAAGGTGAACACGTCGGGCAAGATACCTTGGACCAATACCATGGACCAAATACCACAGACCAAAACCAAGTTTTCCAACATGTACATCCCTTTCCTTTTGTGAAAGTGCATGTGTATGCCATATGTAACTTTTGGTTTGTGAACCCGCGTGTACAAGTATCTTAGTTAACAGGAACCTGTGTATACCTCTCTTTCTTCATTTTGTGAGCCTAAACTGTGATTTGTCATCTGCGAAAGTTTCCATTAAGGACATTTGTGTCATAGTGCCAAATCTGTGTCATAATGCCAACACAGGCGTCGTTCAGCTTCCTGAGGTGCACGAATATTCTTATTTCACCCTTCTGTTTTTTCTCTTGTACTACCACAGGACTCACCCAGTCGGATTCTTGCACTAGTTCAATAATTCCAGCTCTGAGCATTTTGTCTAATTCATCAGAGAAATTTTCTTTATATTTCATATTCAAGCGGTAAGGTCACTGCTTAACTAGCTTCGCGTTAGGTTTTAGGGTGATCTTCATCATCCCTAAGTTACCAACAATCCCTTTTAAGTTCGTAATTTTGGTTGGGAACAAGTCTTGGTATTCGCAGAGTAACTCAACAACCTTATCCATTGTGGCATCATCCCAGTAGTCCTGAAGCGATGCGTACTTTGGCTCCACCTTCATTCCAATGTTTACCTGCTTTGTCTTTAGCAGTGCAGTGATGTCAAGGTCTTCAAGTGATGGTCCTCAAATCTCACAATAGCCTTCTGTTTTTGAAATGTTAATATTTCATGGGTCCTCATCATCCTCCTCAACATTTACATTGTAACACTCTAACACAAAGCTTAATTGTTTTTCCCATTTTGGCTGAAGTATTTCTATTGGATCTTGGGGTATTCTGAAAATAGCTGCTTTTATTACCTTTAGCGCATCATCAACAGTATCTGACCGACGATCTTCAAACATGAAGGTTAACAAAAATCCCTCACGTAAGGCATCCCATTTGCTCGTACCATGGCAGAGCTCCATCTCAGTATACAAATTCATGGGTATGCCATCGAGGGTATGATAGAATAAATGTACCCATTCAAGTTGTGTCTCTTCCTCATAGACCTTGGTCTATTTCATGAGGTGTGTGCATGTTATGAAACCAGCTCATAAAAAGATAGAAAAGATAGATGAACGCCTTAGAAATAACCCTCTTCGAAGGGGCAACCTCCTTTACATTAAAAAAATGAACAATTCTTGGATGATACAAATGAAAAGACCTCCTTTCTATATATAGGAGTCTAAGGGGTCATAATATTATCAGAGCTGACATAACAATAATAATGTAAGGGCACAATAATAACAATAGTGGGCTTCTATGGGGGTACATTAGTAACAATATGGGGACTACATGGGTACAAAAATCTAATAAGGGGGTTGTACTCATAACAATAAGGGGTTACACTACTAGTATAGGGGCCTAACATGCCCCTCTCCTTCAAAAAGTGTTGTCCTCAATGCTTGAGTAGTTCCAGATTGTTCTGTATAAAATTATTGTCCTCCCATGTGGAATATTCATCGGGTAAGTTCTTCCACTTGATGAGATACTCTAAAATTGATCAATTTTATAGTTGTCGTGCTCTTGTTTCTATGACTGCTCCAGGTTCCAATATGATTTTTCCTTCCTCTTCAAGTTCTAGAAATATTATTTGAATTAGGATATTCTGCAACTTTTGAATGAGTGGCCATACTTTTTCATCCTTCTTCCATTCATCCCTTTCTTCATTTATCTAATCTGGTTGGATAATAGAAATAGCACAAAACAATGCTTGCACATCCTGATCCTTTCTTGAGAGTGCATCTACAACAAAATTTTGCTTCCCTCTTCTATAGATGATGTCAAAATCATAACCCAACACAATTGTGACCCATTTTTTCTGTTCTTCTAAAGATAATAGTTGTTCAAAAAATTATTTAAGACTATCATGATCCATTTTTACCTTGAAGTGTCTTCTCATTTTGTAAGGTAGCCATTTCTTAAGTGCATGTAGTATTTCCAACATTTCCTTCTCATAAATTGCTTGCTTGAGATGTAGCAGTAAAAATACCCAATCACCTACATCAAAACATTTCTCACTATAATGTTGATCTACTTGTTTTTTCATTCGATTTTGCATTGAATTGGCATTATCCTTTAAAAGTTGGAGAACTTGTTGTTGATGCTTGATGTGATCTTTCATTGCTTGAACCTTTTTCTTCTTCATATGTCCTTCTATCTTTAGAGTTTGAGTGGTAATTTCTTCCAACGATTTGCAAGATATGGTTGGATTCATTTCTTGATGCTCGATGTGATCTTTCACTTCTTGAACATTTTTCTTCTTGATATGTCCTACTATATTGATAGTTTGAGGATTGGTAATTCCAACCAATGCATTACAATATATGGTTGGATTCATTTCTTCTTTCTCGATGTGATCTTTCACTTCTTGAACCTTTTTCTTCTTGTATGTCTTTCTATCTTGAGAGTTTGAGTGGTAATTCTTGCCAATGCTTTACAAGATATAGTCGGATTCATTTCTTCTTTCTCTGGGATTGGGACCTGGCATATATCCTCTTCTTTTGTTGTTTCTTGATCCTTTTCTTCCTCCTCTTTATATTCTATGTAAAATAATTTCTTCTCAGCACACTTATGACCTTTAATGCATTTTCTATCACAATTATGACAAAGCCCTTTTTCTCTTTTTTCTTCCAATTGTTATGGTGTAAGCCTTGTAGGTTGTGGAAGGCTAGGAGAAGAAACACTTCCATAATTATAGTAATGAGTGGTGGAATTCCTTATTTCAATTATTTCACTTTCAATTTTTCTTGCCAACTCGAATGCCTCCTCTAATGAAACAGGTTCCCAAAAACAAACCTCATGTTGAACGTTATCCTTTAAAGTCCCTATGAAGACATCAATCCTTTTATTTTCTAGAATATAATTTACCCTTCTATTCAATTTTTGAAAGTCCTTAATGTTCTTTTCCATTGAACCCTTTTGTTTGAGATTTTATCAATTGGCTAAAGAAGAAGTTTCTCTTTGTATCCTCATAATGTGCTATCATTTCCTCCGTGAAAATTGACCACTTAACAAGTGGTTTGCGAGAAGAAATCCATTTATACCATAAAAATTGATCTAGTTCTAAATATGAAGATGCAATACGTACCTTTTGTAATAGTGGTACACCATATAGATCAAAATATTGATCCATCTAAAGTATCCAATTTACTGAATCCTTGCCATAAAACTTCCTCATCTCGCTTTTTCTTGATTTTAGGAGCTCAATCTCAAAACGACTATAATTATGTACTTTTGGATCTTTAAGTTATGAAATTGTGATCTGCAGTAGCCCTATGTGTCCTCTTTTCAATGCCACCAGTTTGATCGAATTCAGATTCTCCAAGAAAGAGTTATGCATGGTCTCCCAAGATGACCTGATTATATACCTTTTCTGAAGAGTGAACTTGTATGAAGTTCCACGTTTAATTGTTTTGAACTTAGGATTTGAAAAATATATACCAGAAACTACAGTCTATCATCTCTTTTTAACTTCTTATGAAATTTCAATCTGATGCTCAAAACAAAAGTTATGACTATTTTTCCCAGGTCACCTGTTTGGAATGTAATTCAAGAGTCTACAAAAATACTGACTTCCTCAGATCATATCTCTGCAAATATTGCACAAAAGCTCTGAAATTTAGAACCAACGTTCAGTGTGATTTCTTCTCAAATGGGTTTTTTTTGTAGCATCTGAAACATCACAAAAAAAGGTTATAGTGCAAATGCCACGATGACCTGTTTGGAGCAGCAAAACCCTAGAATTGAAAGCTCTGATACCAAATGTTATGAGACCAACTCACAAAAAAATAGGAAAGATAGATGAACACCTTGGAAATAAGCCTCTTCATGGGGGCAACCTCCTTTACATTACACAAATGAACAATTCTTGGATGATACAAATGAAATGACCTCCTTTCTATATATAAGAGTCTAAGGGGTCATAATATTATCAGAGCCGACATAACATAATAATGTAAGGGAACAATAATAACTATAGTGGGCTTCTATGAGGGAAAATTAGTAAAAATATGGGGGCTACATGGGTACAACAATCTAATAAGGGGGTTGTACTAATAACAATACGGGGTTACACTACTAGTATAGGGGCCTAACAGTGCGTGGATCATCTCGTCCGTCATATTTGTCTACTAGTCATATCTGCAATTTCCCAAATCGTAGGTGCATCATTCTTCTGCATCCATGCCAGTACACAAAACTTCCTTGATGCGTACCCCACCATCATGTGGGCGTTGCACACAGTTCCCACTTCAGAGCATCAAACTGCTACTAGTATGGTACTGCACTTTCAAATTTTTTCAAGAATTCATCGATTGCTATCAACCCATCATATGTAGGCAGATCCCTTGCTTCTATTGTCATGTAGTGCAATGATCTAACCATCATGTTGCAATTAAGCGTTGTTAATTTGTGCAGCTGATTCTGCCATCACTCTATCTCTTCGTCTGAATCTGAAGTGTAGGAGCTTTCGCACTCCCACGAAATCCTTCCATTTGTAGTCGGATTCACCCAATTCTCTTCTCACTCATTAATCTTGTAAATACAATCAAGATCATCATCACTATCATTGTCATGCACTGATTCAGTGCATCACTCTCCTTTGGTTGGATTTAGCAGTAGTACTACGCATAGTGACTTTTTCTCAAAGATCATTTTGTGCTTCTTCATATCTATGAATCCATTCATATCAGTGGCCCAGTCTATTCCTAGTAGTGTGGGATAGGGATTATTGTCATCGATAATCTCTATCACTTCAAAATCTACCTGTTCACTCACACCTTCAATATCTACTGTTACCCCTTGCAATCTTCCCATAGGCAAGATCTTCTATTGGTTCGCCATTCGAAACTAAATAGGAGACCACTGTAGCACAGGTCTACCCATATGTTCCCATGTTTGTTTTGGTAGTACATTCATGTCTGATCCAAGATTCAGGATTACCTGATCCATTTCATACTCGCCGATTTGTGCATTCAACCTCATTTCCCTTCCTATGTGTAATGCATGCTTTCCAAGTTTTCGGACCACACGCGCTTCTCCTGACCCTGCACACCTAGTGATAAGTTCTTGTAGTCCTTATACTGCCTTGTTGTCATGTAGCAGTTTCATGCATGTGTGTAGAAAGGTAGTGAGCATTAAAGGATCCATCCCTAGTCCTAGTTGATCCTTACTACCTGAAGTGGAGGCCTCCATGAAGCTCTTCTTAGCTTCCATGAATGTCTCCTTTGGACATTCTAAATCAAATTCAGGTTCCTTAGTAGGAGCCTTACAAACCCATGCACTTTCTTCTGAATACTTCCCTTTGTCATTGCCAGTTGTCATACCACTCCTAAACATCATGTTTACATTCGAGTCTTCTTCGCGTAGCTAAGACCTCATCATCTACAAATTTTGAGTCGGAGGGGGCTATAAGTACCCATTTTTTGGAGAGTCTCATTATCAAGGTAGGGTAGTATTCTAACTCATGATAAAACTTAGTACAATACAAGCTTGATGTCCTTGTCGGGTTCATACAATCATGGGCATACTGCCCTGGCCCTCCGCAATTGTAACAAATTAGCTATTTGTGACCCCTTTCGGGCCCCATTCCTCCTCGACCTCGACCAAGCCCCTGAAATCCAATACGCGCCATTTCTGTACTTGGGTTGAGGGCTCGCATTTTGATCTACACCCTATAGGCAGGAGTCCAATCCATCATTAGTTCGTAGCTTCTATAGGTGTGTTCATCATGGCCTGCCGACCTAGAGAAATTACAAAACAATTGTTGGGACGTTTGCGTATACTTTTGCAATAGATGGCAATTATCCGTAGTGTGCTTTCCTCTTATTTGACAGACCACACACCATAATGTAGGAACTACACTTGGTCTTGCCTGTGCCTCAGGTCTTAGTGGCAACGACACTCCTCCTACCAAGTAATTTTTGAACACTAGCTAGTGGTCCTTATTATGCCCTTAGCCTTTGCATTTTATGCACCACACCTCCTCACACACCTCTGGCCGAGGTGTCCTGTCCTATTTCGAGCTCTTCCTCTCTAGACACATATTTTGTAGTTGCACATGGATTTGTTGGACTCCCAGACTAGGCTCTTGTATAGGGGTCTCATGCAATCTCATTGTCATCTCTAAAGCTTCAGCCTGGGTGGAAATTTTTTGTTGTGACAATGTCATCCTTAAGTGTGGTGTTAGTGATGCTACAAACCATGCATGGTGTTGTCCATCTGTCAATGTCATGTTGGCTTCACGAATCATATCATTCCATATTTGGTCAAGATCCCAGGGGGTCTCACTCGGGAGCATCGCGATCTCCTCAAACCCAATGATTTATTGTGTTTTCGATTTTGGCATGTTAAATTCCCTATTCAGTGCAGTCTGGATTTTTGTGATTCCTACATTCGGATGGTCATTAGAATGATTGATGTACCATGTTAATGCATGATCCTATAACACACTTAACAGCGTAGCCTTTTTGATATTGTCATCCACAACTCCTTATGCTTCCCATACCGCTCTTACCACGAACTAGAATTGGTTCGGATCTTCATTCCCTACTCCTCTGAATACCGATACTTTGATCACACTCGCCATAATGAACTTTGGTGGTGGCGGAGGTGGGGTGGGTGGAGATGGAGGTGAGAATGGGGAGAGGGGTGGTGGTGTAGGTGGAGGTGCTATGCGTGGATTTCGCTACCTTATCAAATTAACCGTGTTTCTCAGAGAAACTTTCGCGAGCTCTTCCTCACTTTCCCGTGAGGGGGAAATTAAGGGACTAGTTTCCAATTCTTCACTATTTCTGCTTCTGTAGACCTTCCCAATTCGCGTGGTCCCAAACATTAAGTTATTCGCATAACCCACTTTTCACACAATAACATCTTAATCCAAGTGTTATAAGATTTAATATACTTACCTCGTGATCCCTTGAGGAAACATCGCTCCGCCTCACTGTAGGTGACCACGAACTCAATGATAAATCCTCCTGTAATTCGGTTGAGCCAATGGTCCACAGCTTGCATGATCTTATCTCCTTATGCTTCTAGTCTGCACACTAATTCTAGAGTCCACACGATTGGTTTGTCGAGCCTACACCTTCCTTGACTGTCTGCTAGCTTCACAATCCACTCATAAAGCTCAGAAGGAAAGAATGCAAAGAAAATTTCGTGGATTTCCATATACAAGTAGCGCTCCAACCACTATTCCTTAGATACTCACGGATTTCTATTTTTCTATGGCACGAAATCGTGAATATTCTTGTCCAACCACCCTTCAATTTCTTTCTTTGTTGGATTCTAGTGGCATGACATCAGAAATCCCTTATGAAAATCTCGGACCCTACAACAGAACTATATGTTGGCTTGTACAAGCTTGACCTAGGTTCAGAGGTGAGTTAGCCAAACAAATCCTGGTACTATTGGCCCTTTCGACAACAATCCACAGAGCGCGAACTGAGGTCTCACCCGAAGTAGTATGGGAGGGTGCTAGAACCAGGTTTTCGCACCCTAGGGATGTCTGATGAGCTTCTGGTAGTCCGCGGTTTTCCCCTACGGGGACATCGCTACATGCATCTATTAGTCCCTCGCAACTTGTGATTCTATCTTTGCGCAGCCCTATTTGGGGCGCAATTCATGTTATTACCCAAGTTACTCACTATTAACCTATTATTGTCTGATTACTTAACTTATCTCTGTAATTCTAGTGAAAATTAATAGTATATCCAGCATTCATACAAGTGCATGTGATAAACAAAACAATTTAAATGTATGGAATGCAATAGAAAAGCATATGCACAGAAATTGGAATAAACTTCTCTTTATTATTCTCCATTCAAGGTTACAGACTCAACACCACCCTGCGCACTCAACTGCAGGCGTCTGCGCACTCAGTTGCGGACTTTACTAGGCCTCTGCACACTCAGGTGCAGAGCCTCTTCCTACTACTACGATCCATATACTTAGACTCTTACTCTATGCCCTATCTCTAATTTTCTCATCCACATCCTCTTTAGCTATCTTTACAACTTTGAGCCTTGCTCTATTTATACAATCCCATGGTCCATGGACCATGGGTAGGCCGACATGGCATTACATTACATTACAAAAAATAGGGTGGATAGCCCTATGACTCAACCTATACTTCGCACTATGTTCCCTGAATTCACGAAGTCTTACAATACATTTTACCAAAACTTGGGCTTTGAGCCCCAAAACATGCTGTGGGGGGATCCAATGCCCAACAGTAGAATTTTTGTTTTGTATCAAATTCAGAAAACACCTCTCTTACCTCTTTGCAAGTTCTTATCTATTCCTTGATATTTGTAAGCTAAATACATGCCCTTAGAACCTCCTTTGCTGAGTTTTTGATCTACCTTAACCTTCACCTTAGCCTACAACAATTTTTTAGTAAAAAAATGTTTTACTATGGGGAGTTGCTACGAAAATGTTAGGACTTCCATAACGAATCTCATTTTTTTATAACTAGATTTCCTGCATAATTTTGTAAAAGTATTTAAAAGCCAATTATGGATGGATAAGCATGAGGCACATAAGAATTTGAAATTGAAGCTTTATGAAAAAACCCTTTTTAACTTATACAGACCTCACATCATGACATGATGACCAAAAACACAATGATCATGAACGCTATTTTTAGAAACTTTGAAAACCCTAGCTGATTTTGACTAATGACTAAAAGAATAAAATTTCCTAAGTGTTATCATGGATAATAGAATGCATTCAACCAATGCAAATAGATTTCATTGGAAATATAGTGTAGTTGTGAAAGGTACTGCATATCAGTAGGAAGGACAGAAGTGCATATATGAAAATAAAGAGTAGTTGAATTGTTGGAATTGTAGGGGAAATCACTAAAAGGGGGGATCCCACACTAGAATAATGCAGGTCCAAAAATTTACAATGCTTAGGAAGTTTCATTTGTCGGGAATGTGGACCAAAGTCTCCCCAAAATCTACACATTTGTGGATAATCGTCATGAATACTACCAGTAACATTTCATTGAGATTGAAGGTAAGTTGTGTAATCATATTATTTCTATTTAATTGATCTCAGTTCTAATTATAGATATATTAGTTTTAATCTTGTGAAAAATACAAATTAGTCAAAGGATTGCACATAGAACCATGCCTAGTATAGTTGGCAACAGGTACAAAGAGAAGAATCAATTATTGGGTGAAATTGTGTGTGTTTGAGCTTAGTGATATGCCAACTATAGCACATTTATATTTGGATTCATTTTGTGTGTACATCATATTATTGGGAATAAACTGGTTGTACATGCACATAGCCAAAGTTGAGTATTTCGAAAAGGAAATTGAATGCCTATATGAAGTTGGAGAAAGAAAAAACTTGCAGGGTAAGTAGAACCCAACTTTAGTGAGAATAATTAAAGCCATGCAAGCAAAGCATAGTTTTTGGCATTATAGCTAATGTTTTTTCCTTAATGTAACCTTCTTGATAAACATGCCAACATTATGATAATATGATGATTATGGAACTCATGAAGATTGGTACAGATGCTACAGATGATATGGATAGAGAAATGTTAGTTTAGTTATAGATTAATGACAAAAGTGAAGTTTGAGAAAATATACACGGTTCCTACGAAGAAGGGTCATGTCCATACACAGGCCTTGTGAGTAAAAGTCCTTTACAGAATCTGAACCATGGAAATCTTGATATGAGGAGGCATCACCATGGTATTGGCCCATAATAATTAGCGCAACAATGTTCTTTTGATCTTGTCAACAAATACTAACAAAATTACAAAGGATTTACCTAAGGTATCAGCTAAGGAAAAGGATATATAAGGATATGGAGATCAAGGTTTTTTGTGTGGAAGAAAATGATTTATTCATATGTGATTTGATTTTAAACAAGTGTGCATTAGGGATCATGGAGGATGCTTAGGTCTAAGTGATCTGAAAGTGCATTGAGTACTAATGGTTTTACTTAACTAACTTTTCTATGTTTAAATATCTAATGATGCAAGATATGTTTGAATGATTCTGAAGTGATCTGTGATTTCATCGTAAGGTATGTGTAGTACGCATTGGGTTTATAGTGAGGGATTGATTCAATGATTTATGATCCATACACATGTTTTATTAAGTAATTATACGTACATACATGGATCTTGTTCAGTATGTGTCACATATAAATTCTATGATGATTTAATCAATATGTTGAAATGTATACATGAGTGTTATACATGGTAGTAGCATATAAACACCGATTTGTTTTCTGGATGTTGCATATATGCACTAGGGTTTGACTTTTCGATTCATGACAGTTGATGATATATATTATATTTGTTGTTGTTTATCAATGATGTCTTGATAAGAATTTTTTTTATATGGACGTGATGATTTTGTTGATTAGATTGTATCTTGGTATAATGATCAATGATTATGTTCATTATGATTGGGTTACCAATATTGATATATCTATTGAGATTCAATCTTTCAATAATTTATTGATTGGCACAGTGATTTAGTTTGACAATGTTTTCAGTGAGTGATTTGAGACCTATATACAGATGTTATGGAGAGGAAACACAAATTTACAGTTTTATATTTAGTAGTTTAATGATTCAGAGATTTAGTTGATTTATAGAGATTCAATGATTCAAATTTGTACTTCATTTTGGATATTTATTGGGATTTATTGTTAGTGTGGGTCTAGTATGAAAATTTGATGAAAGGTGGCCTACAAGTTGTTTGATGATCTTTTGACAGGTGGATCCTTTATGTAACATTTTAAAAGTGTTATACTAGGAGTTGAGGGTTGCAGCCTTCAGAAAAAGGGAGTAGGAGCTCCCTTCTAGTAGGAGTTTGTAAATGAGTTCACTGGGTTGTAGCTCAGTTCCAGTGGATGTTGGATAATGTTTGGAGGTTGTACCATCCTCCATGGTGGTTCTTGCATAATGTTAAGAATCTGCACCAGTACAAAAATTTAATGAATATTTTATTTATATAGTAAGAAAGAAGACAAAGACAGTGGAAACGGTGGTTTTATCCCACATTAGGTTTCCACCTAAAACACTAGTGTTATATGTGTGTCTCTTATGTGTCATGATTTATATATTAATTATTGCATTATAGATGGTGAATAAATTAATAATACATTGGTTATGTTAAATCACTAATGAAAGATATGAAATACTTATTCAACCCTCCCTTAGTGTTTTTCCTAACAATTGGAATGAAAGAAGTTATCTTTGTAGAAGCTTGGTTGCTTAAAGGGAGATACATCAATATTAAAAGTAAGAGGAATTATCTTCTATTAATCCAACTTCTTTTAATGGAACTAACTTTGTATATTGGAATGTCAGAATGAGAGCATATTTGCAGCACTAGGAGTTGATGTATGGTAAACTGTTGAAGGTGGATATCAATACCCAACCTCTATTCCCACAGATGATGTAGGGAAGAAACAATATGAGATCAATACAAAGGATTTCAATGCTATCTTGGGAAGTTTGGCTGAATTTGAGTCTGTGAAAGTCATGTAGCTAAATACAACAAAAGAAATATGGAATAATCTTGTCCAAATCTATGAAGGTGACATTAATGTAAAAAGGGCTAAACTTAAAATGTTTAGAATTCAGTATGAGGCTCTTAGGATGCATGATCATGAAAGTATTGCAAGATTTTTACTTAGAGTATATGAGATTGTTAACTCAATGAGAAATATTGGTGACGAAATAAATGATTATACTATTATTGAAAATATTTTAAGATATCTAACCCAAAAGTTCGTTTCCAAAGTCTCTTCCATTGAAGGAATGCAGGACTTAAAGAATCTCAGCGTTGAACATCTCCATGAGATATTGACAACTTATTAGATGAGAGAAGGGTGTAAATCAGGTGTGAGAGAAGAAACCTTCAAATCCACAAACAAAGGGAATGAAAAAATAGGCTAAGGAAATAGGTTATATTTCAAACAAACAAGACATGAATGTTGTGAAGTAGCTCCAAGTAGGAATTGGTAGGTTGAAAGGTAAGCTTTCTTTCTAACGTTTTCCCCGTGGAAGAGTAGGTCACTATGCTGCTAAATTTCATTATAAATAAAATCATGAGAAAGGGTGTTAGGTCCGTATAATGCTAGTGTATTATCTCATTTTTATTGTCATTGTAGTCCCTTATTGTTATTGTTGTTCCCATGTAGTCCCCATATTGTTATTATTGTGCCCTATAGAAGCCCACTATTGTTATTGTTTTTCCCTTACAATATTATTATTATGTTTACTTTGATTTAATTGTGACACCTTAGACTTGTATATATAGAATGGCGGTTTTATCATTTGAATCATCCAAGAATTGTTCATTTGTGTAATGAAAAGGAGGTTTCCACACTCAACAGGATAATTTTGAAGTCATTGATCTATCTCTTCTTCTATTTTGTGAGTTGGTTGCATAACATTTGGTATCAGAGCTTTGATTTATAGGGTGTCACTGCTTCAAGCAGGCCATCATGGACTTTTCGCTATAACGTTTTTTCTACGAAGCTTCAGAAGATAAAATTGAAACCATGTGCAACCAAAATTGTGGTGATACAAATTTCAAATCTTGTCTTACTACATTTTTGCAAATATGATCAAAGGAAGATAGGGTTTTTGCAGGCTCCAGAAATCCATCTCAAAGAGGCGACCTTGGGAAAATTGTCATAAATTTATCTCTGACCATCGGATTTAAATTTAGTAAAAAGTGTTAGAAATAAGATAGAATATACTTTGTTGGGTATCGTTTTGAGGGACAAAGGTCGAAATAGGGAGACATTGCACTCTGTACAATTTCTCTCTACTGAACAAGTCTATAATCATGTCATCGTGGGAGATTGGCCATAACTCTTTCTTGAAGAATCCAATCTCGATCAAACTTGTGGGGTTAGAAAGAGGAATTAGAGGGCTACTATAGGATGAAGGCTTAGACCTTCAAGGTCGGAATTATATATATACAACAGATTTAATATAGATCTCCTACAAAGTAAAAAAAAAAGTTGTGTAGTTTTAAAATTTGTAAAAGTTTTGTTTAAAAAATTAGTTTGAAGTAACTCAAAGTGCCTAGTGAAGCATAATTATTATTAATTGATGATCCTAATAAAGAAAATGGAATCACCTATTAAGAAACCCAAAATATCTACTATGACACATAAATAAGAGGAATAAATACATCATGATATATCAAATTTATGAGACCAAGTGCAACAAATTTTACTCTCGCAAAAGGTAACAAAAAATGAATTGGAAGCCATGATGAATGTTATGGTAGATGGTATAAAAAGAGACATGGGATTTTTGAATGATAATTTAAGATAAGACATGGAAGCCATGATGAATGTCAATATACAGGGTTTGAAGGAAGGCTTGGAAAAGTCGTTAGAAGAAAGGCGTCCTAGTGGCAACAAGAAAATCCATGAAAATCATGATGAAGACAAAAGGAATATAAATTAAAATTTTAGAGACTCCAATGTGGGATTTAAGAACCACCACATTCCAAAGATAGATATTAGGAATTTGGATGGCAAGGATCTAGTAACTTGGATACTACAGATGGAGCAATATTTTGATATACATGATATTCAACCCTCACAAAAGGTATTTATTTGATCTTTATATTTAGAACCCAATTAGCTTGTATGGTATAGATGAATTTTTTCTTGTAAACCACTTGTCACCTTGTCAATTTGTATGGAGGAAATGATAACACATTATGAGGATACAAAGAGAAACACCTTCTTTAGCCAATTGATAAATCTCAAACAAAA